>RPOG01002077.1:0-109145 GCA_008086565.1 Thalassoma bifasciatum | reverse complement strand
GGGTTAGGGTTACAGTCAAAATTAGGGTTAGGGTTAGGGTTAGGGTTAGGGTTAGGGTTAGGGTTAGGGTTAGGGTTAGGGTTAGGGTTAGGGTTAGGGTTAGGGTTAGGATTAGGGTTACAATTAGGATTAGGGTTAGGGTTAGGGTTAGGGTTAGGGTTACAGTTAGGGTTAGGGTTAGGGTTAGGGTTACAGTCAGGATTAGGGTTAGGGTTAAGGTTAGGGTTAGGGTTACAATAAGGATTAGGGTTAGGGTTAGGGTTAGGGTTAGGGTTTCTGTTAGGGATACACTTAGGGTTAGGGTTAGGATTAGGGTTAGGGTAGGGATCGGGTTCGAAGTCCCTAACAACATTGATCAGTTAGTCAAAGCTCTTTTTTTNAGGTTAGGGTTACAATTAGGGTTAGGGTTAGGGTTACAATTAGGGTTAGGGTTAGGGTTACGGTTAGGATTAGGGTTACAATTAGGATTAGGGTTAGGGTTAGGGTTAGGGTTAAAATAAGGATTTGGGTTAGGGTTAGGGTTAGGGTAACACTAAGGATTAGGGTTAGGGTTACAGTTAGGGTTAGGGTTAGGGTAACAATTTGGATTAGGGTAAGGGTTAGGGTTACAATTAGGTTTAGGGTTAGGGTAACATTTTGGATTAGGGTTCGGGTCAGGGTTTCTGTTAGGGTTACACTTAGGGTTAGGGTTAGGGTTAGGGTTACAATTAGGATTAGGGTTACAATTAGGGTTAGGGTTACAATTAGGTTTAGGGTTAGGGTTAGGGTTAGGGTTACAGTTAGGATTAGGGTTAGGGTTAGGGTTACACAATCCTAATCCCAATGTTAATCCTAATCCCAATCCCAATCCCAATCCCAATCCCAATGTCAATCCCAATCCCAATCCCAATCCCAATGTCAGTCCTAATCCCAATCCCAATTCCAATCCCAATCCCAATGTTATTCCTAATCCCAATCCCAATCCCAATCCCAATCCCAAAGACAATCCCAATGTGAATCCCAATCCCATAGGATTAGGGTTAGGGTAGGGATCGGGTTCGAAGTCCCTAACAACATTGATCAGTTAGTCAAAGCTCTTTTTTTTTTCTGTAGTATTAAGTTGAAAACAATTTACTGCAAAAGCATAAACTCAGTATCTGTGCTTTGGAGCTTCTTTCGACACCCGCAGCAGCTGATAGCCAGTTGGGTGCTTAAAGCCAACACTTAACTTTCAATTTGTCTATTTCACTGTTTTGTTTTTATCAGCAACACCCGCTCCTTTCACTTTTTCCTTGATGTCATTGGAAATTTCTGTTGAAAATGTTGACTAACTTTGAATATTTAACCTCTATTCACAAAAAAATATTATCTGGAAGTATGTTTTTTATCTGGCTAAAGTTTTACTGGAGCGGGGTTATTTTTTGACTCAAAAATAATCAGTACTCTGATTCTGGATGGGTTTTTATGTGACGTGTTTTCTTCGCTCTGTGTCTAATAGTAGCTGGGACACAACCAAAACCTCCTCCTGAATCATTTCTGTTTCACAGAGCACATAATGAATCTCGCACCTTTACAAGACAACACCCTAAACTTGGCACATCTTCTCTTTCATGTCTTAAATCCTGGAAACCTCGGATTGACTTCACTGAGAATAAACTATGCGATAAATAGGCCTGTGCGGCAGAAAATCAGGACGCCTTTACATCACCCCCATAACAACAGTGTATAAATAGAAAGCACTGATGTCTAACTGACAGCTGGCAGCGTCGCACTGGCATGTCATACGGCTGCTCCAAGTCTTGCTCCATGATTGGACCATTTCCTGAATCTGACTGGCAGCCATGATGCTCTGCAGTGCCCAGAACGTCGAAAGAGCCCAAGACAAATGGTTTCAAGTTTCCTGTCAGAGGATAAGGAGGTGATGTCGTCCTGGTTTGGCCAGATAACAAGGCTCTCTCTTGTTGTGCACCGGAGCTCATCGTTATTCTAAATTTAANGGTTAGGGTCACAGTCAGGATTAGGGTTAGGGTTAGGGTTAGGGTTACAGTCAGAATTAGGGTTAGGGTTACGGTTAGGGTTAGGGTTAGGGTTACTATTAGGATTAGGGTTAGGGTTAGGGTTACAGTTACAGTTAGGGTTAGGGTTAGGGTAACAATAAGGGTTAGGGTTACAGTTACAGTTAGGGTTAGGGTTAGGGTTACAATTAGGGTTAGGGTTAGGGTTAGGGCTACAGTCAGGATTAGGGTTAGGGTTAGGGTCACAGTCAGGATTAGGGTTAGGGTTAAGGTTAGGGTCACAGTCAGGATTATGGTTAGTGTTAGGGTTAGGGTTACAGTCAGAATGAGGGTTAGGGTTAGGGTTAGGGTTACAATAAGGATTAGGGTTAGGGTTAGGGTTACAATTAGGATAAGGGTTAGGGTTACAATTAGGTTAATGGTTAGGGTTAGGGTTAGGGTTTCTATTAGGATTAGGGTTAGGGTTACAATTAGGTTTAGGGTTAGGGTTAGGGTTAGGGTTAGGGTTACAATTAGGGTTAGGGTTACAGTTACAGTTAGGGTTAGGGTTAGGGTTAGGGTTACAATTAGGGTTAGGGTTACAGTTAGGGTTAGGGTTACAATAAGGATTAGGGTTAGGGTTAGGGTTACACTCAGGTTTAGGGTTAGGGTTAGGGTTAGGGTTAGGGTTACTTTCGGATTAGGGTTAGGGTTACAGTTACAGTTACAGTTAGCGTTAGGGTTAGGGTTAGGGTTACAATTAGGGCTAGGGTTAGGGTTACAGTTAGGGTTAGGGTTACAATTAGTGTTAGGGTTAGGGTTAGGGTTACGGTTAGGATTAGGGTTACAATTAGGATTAGGGTTAGGGTTAGGGTTAGGGTTAGGGTTACATTTAGGATTAGGGTTAGGGTTAGGATTAGGGTTACAATTAGGATTTGGGTTAGGGTTAGGGTTAGGGTTACACTAAGGATTTGGGTTAGGGTTACGGTTAGGGTTATGGTTACAATTAGGGTTAGGGTTACAGTTCGGGTTAGGGTTAGGGTAACAATTTGGATTAGGGTAAGGGTTAGGGTTACAGTTAGGGTTAGGGTTAGGGTAACAGTTTGGATTAGGGTTAGGGTTAGGGTTTCGGTTAGGGTTACACTTAGGGTTAAGTTTAGGGTTAGGATTAGCGTTAGGGTTAGGGTTAGGGTTAGGGTTTCTGTTAGGGTTACACTTAGGGTTAGGGTTAGGGTTAGGGTTAGGGTTACGGTTAGGGTAGGGATCGGGTTCGAAGTCCCTAACAACATTGATCAGTTAGTCAAAGCTCTTTTTTTGTTTCTGTAGTATTAAGTTGAAAACAATTTACTGCAAAAGCACATACTCAGTATCTGTGCTTTGGAGCTTCTTTCGACACCCGCAGCAGCTGATAGCCAGTTGGGTGCTTAAAGCCAACACTTAACTTTCAATTTGTCTATTTCACTGTTTTGTTTTTATCAGCAACACCCGCTCCTTTCACTTTTTCCTTGATGTCATTGGAAATTTCTGTTGAAAATGTTGACTAACTTTGAATAGTTAACCTCTATTCACAAAAAAATATTATCTGGAAGTATGTTTTTTTATCTGGCTAAAGTTTTACTGGAGCGGGGTTATTTTTTGACTCAAAAATAATCAGTACTCTGATTCTGGATAGGTATTTATGTGACGTGTTTTCTTCGCTCTGTGTCTAATAGTAACTGGGACACAACTAAAACCTCCTCCTGAATCATTTCTGTTTCACACAGCACATACTGAATCTCGCACCTTTACAAGACAACACCCTAAATTTGGCACATCTTCTCTTTCATGTCTTAAATCCTGGAAACCTCGGATTGACTTCACTGAGAATAAACTATGCGATAAATAGGCCTGTGCGGCAGAAAATCAGGACGCCTTTACATCACCCCCATAACAACAGTGTATAAATAGAAAGCACTGATGTCTAACTGACAGCTGGCAGCGTCGCACTGGCATGTCATACGGCTGCTCCAAGTCTTGCTCCATGATTGGACCATTTCCTGAATCTGACTGGCAGCCATGATGCTCTGCAGTGCCCAGAACGTCGAAAGAGCCCAAGACAAATGGTTTCAAGTTTCCTGTCAGAGGATAAGGAGGTGATGTCGTCCTGGTTTGGCCAGATAACAAGGCTCTCTCTTGTTGTGCACCGGAGCTCATCGTTATTCTAAATTTAAACAGGGGACAGATTTAACTCAAGTGTTCAGAGCTGACGGTTCTTCAGATGAAGAATGGGTGGTGAGGTCATGACAGCTCTATTTCAACCAAGAAACCATATTGGTTCACTGTGACTTGAGGTTTCCGTTTATATATTTGAATAAGCTGTTTCCCAGCTCAAGTGCTGCAAAGTTTTGACTTTTTCCCACCATGGCCAAGTAGTTTGAAGCTCAGGATGATGCAAACTAACGTCTACCTTCTGTATTTTCTCACTCTCAGCTCATAATCAGTAGGTAACGCAAGCAAAATGAAAACTTTTTTCTTTTCAAATACTTTTGGGCATTTTTTGCCTCATTCAATAGGACACTCGATAGATGGAAAATGAAAGGAGGCAGGAGTGGAGTAATATGTAGCAAAGGGTTGTGGCTGGGAGTCAAACTTTGGTCGCTGTTACACTAAAACAGAATAAAACACTAGGATGTCAATTTAAGGCTTTTAAAGGATTTATGCTTCTAAAATTCATACCTACTTCGATTTTGTTTCACATTTAGCAGCTCTATGTGAAAAAAGATCCACAAACATAAAGTAATCTTCAAGTTTTAATCATTCTAATGCAGGGGTGTCCGAACTTTTTTCAAAAAGGGCCATATTGGATACCTTGAAAATGACCAAGGGCCAACAGCTCTTACTGACGTTGAGTGCTCTATTTGAAACTATTTCTTTACAATAATTTCCGGAAAAGAAAAAAAACCAAACAAACCAAAAAAACGTCTCTTAGTCTTGTCAAACATCTTGTGCTATTATTTCAGACTTGTAAGACTAAACCAAACCTGGGAAGAATATGTCATATTTTTCCATGGCAGGATCAGGATCTGGACTTTATCACATTTCTTTATGGGACAATTATAAAAACATTTTTAACCCCAAATATCTCTGATCCTTCATTCTGAACCATTTCATGCATCAACGTCTGTCTTTTCTTCACCACTTCATAACTTTAATTCAGTCTTGTTTCCAGATTACATCGCGCTTTAACTTTCTTAAGTAGCCTATGCACAGTCCAAATCTTAACATGGTTAATGTGAGTAACAAAATTAATACATAGTAAGATGAAAGCTGGGGGCCGCATGATACTAGACAGCGGCCACAATTGGCTCTCAGGCTGTTGTTTGGATATCCCTGTTCTAATGGGTTTTTAGTGAAAAGAATAATACATTACTTTGTCTTGTATTGACAGTTTTGCCTTAAATTTGCCATACTTTATTGGAGTAAAATCTGAACATGGGCACCTGAATCTTCAGAAACCCTCCACAACTCCACACCCACATCCCCCTCAAGCAGAATAACGGTCATGGTCACCCTCCATGTCAGCCTGCCACACATATCTGTCATCACATACAGATCTAATTAATTAAGCCCTGATGAATCACATCACAGCTTTATCAATCACTGCTACAGCCCATAATAACTCAGCTGAGAATTAGACCCAAGCCTTCAGGCTGCACGTCAGGTTTACTCAGAGCCAGGTGATGAATGTAATGACAGGGAGGCGTTAGAAACATACATCAGCAGACGTCCAGACGTCCTCCAGACACTGTGTAAATCAGATGTGTGATGTCAGTGTGTTGGGTGTCTGTTTGGGATCAAAGCAGCAGCTGTTGTATTGAGTTTCAGGAGAGAGGTCGGAGACTGTGCGACCATCGAAGTGTCGACAGCAGGAGGATATTTTGACTGCTCTGTAAAGATGTCTGAACTTATTACATTTTCTGATTATTGAGTCACTTGGAGAAGAGGTATAAGGGGTTTCCAGAAATTTGATCTCGAAATCAAGATTACAAGAGCGAGACAGAGGGGTTCAGGCCATGTTATGAGAATAAAGTCATAGATTAACAAGAATAGTGTAATAATTTTTATGAGAATAAAGGTACTGCAAGGTGCTAGACGATCATTTCATCCTCTTATTGTAGGCAGCTAAATCCAACCTTTCAGAATAGTTTTTCTCTAAATAAATTCATGAACTTTATCTCTTAAATCTATAATTTTATTTTTGTGAATCCACTTCTTTATTCTTGTAAGTGTATTAGTTTAATCTCAACCTCTTTTTTTTTTTTTGACATGGCCCTAATCTGCTGTCATACAAAAGATCTTGAAATCCCTTTGCAAATTTCAAATATCAACCCTCTAATGTGATATTTGAGTTTTTCTGTGAGCATAAACATCAAAGCAAATCACTACAAAAAGAAATCAACTACACGCCAAAAAACAATTTTCAAGGTACAAATTCAAGGCCAACACAAGACATTTTTACATATTGTGTAGTTTAATCTTTGATAAATTACACTCACATCGGAGCACACAGTTTCACAGTACCTTAACCTGAGCAGATATACACAACTTATTGATTCAAAGATATTTTTTCTTCACTTGAAGAAATTTTTTGATTGAATTTCATCACGATTTGAAAGCACTGATGTGGAAAAGCTCCTAAAAGATTGTAACTCCTGCTTCAAAGTGCACAGGGTAGTCAAAGGCTTCAACATGCAGTTCAAAATGTGTGTAAAAAGTGGTACAAACACAGAAATACGTAGTAAATAATTCACGTTCCTTACAGATTAGCAAGAAGAAACAGATTTTATAAAAACAAGACTGTGTTTTTCTTCTTTTGTAGCTTTGATGTGAGTTCCAAAGTAGAAAAAGTTCAGATCTGCAAACAGACCCTTTTAAATTTAAACACCCAATCATGAAAACTTTAATCCAAGCATTCATTTTAATGCTGATAAAAGTTCATCAGAAGTTCCATTGCCTTGAATTGTATTTCAGCTCAAACAAACGATCTGAATTAAAAAACCCACAAGCAGACGCTCACAAAGCATCACAACACAGACGAGTAAATGCACTTTATGTTTAATGGATAAGCAGACGTGCTTGATAGCTAATATCAAAACAGAAAAGTGTAAATCTTTCACATACATGCGACAATATTCAGCCCTACTGCAATATGTATTAAAAAAGACCAATTCACATTTAAAGTAATGCAAAGATCGCATTTTAAACCTGGTGAAATCAGACTCTTATATTAAAAAGATGTGCTTTAAAGACCTGATCCTCACATGAGGTTTGGTAAACAAACTCATGGCTATAAAATGCACCACCTTCCCCCTTGATTAGAGACTCTGCCCCATTTTAGCTTAGAAAAATCACATTTGAAAGGATCAGAGCAGGAATCTGGAGAATCTCGAAGCAGTAAAAAGGCATCCAAGCTTCGAACAAATGATATTCTCTGAAGTGGTTTCTTTAAAAAAGCTGGTGTGAAAGGCAAGTTGTAGGAGTCGTTTGACCCCACTGGAGTGAAAGTTCAGGCTCTATTGTGAAGTTGAGACGTAAACGGTGACTGTAAACAGATTAACCGGGCAGGTTTTTGCAGGGAGACTGGAAAACTCTCTGTAAGATGTAGAGGATGCCGATGTTGTCAATGGTGACGAAGGTCGTGAAGTCAGGTGAGACGTGAATCCTCTTCAAGGCCGTTCCAGTGGGATAGAAGGTCTGCAGGGCCTCGCCCTTCTCAACGTCCCACCACTGAAAAACAAACACAAAAAAAAACAGGCTGTTGAAATTCTTTAAAGTTTTAACAGAAAACAGTTTTGTAATGTATTTTTTTTTGAGAGGGGATGTTGTGGTTTCCTATACCCCACAGGATGAAGACTTTAAAAGAAACACAGTACCCCCTCTTTAAACTCTGCGTGCTTGAGTTTTTCTTCCTTTTCCATTCTTGTTGATGGATTATTCATCAACTTAGTTTCACCAAGTAAATAGCTGGTTAGTTAACTTAAAGTAGCTGAACTTCTAAGACTCCGCTTCCCATTAGTCCTTACTCCCAGTTGTCCTGATGAACCAAGACGTGTAGTTTTGGGGAAATGAATGGAGATGGAATCATTTTCTTTTTCACTACTTATCTTTGTCCAAGATAAATTATTACTGGTTACAACACATTTATATATGGCATGTATTGATCAACAGTCACGTAGCGCTACTGTTTGGAATGTTACAACTTTTTCAAGATCACTCAAAAAGTCCTCGCTGTCCCTTTAAAAAACCCAATATCCCCTCTTTAAACTCTGTATGCTTGTATTTTCCTCCCTTTGACTTGATTTCACCAAGTAAATAGCTGTTAAGTTTACTCAACTTTTGACAGAAAACTGAATCTTAACTGGGGAAAGAAAGAGGGGAAGCAAAACGATGCAGTTATATATTTGCTGCCAAAAGGACCATGCTTGAGTATTACCAAACTCGCTAATACACACACACCCTCAGGCGCCCTCAATCACACCAGAACAGACACACATATAAACCCCTCCATCAGCTTCCCCGAGTGATTCCCTTTAATCTCGGTTTAAAGTTGACATTTCCCATTCAAGATCCATCTCAGTGGGATGAATCATCAGAGGAACAGGAAGTCAATCATGTGTAAGTGTGTGTGTGTGTGTGTATTTTTGATGAGTGCTTATCACGATCTGAAGACAAGACTCCATAACTTAAGCCAGTTGGTTGAAGCTTTAGCGGTCTAGTGTTCTGCCGAGGAGCTTTGGCGGGTAGAGTCATTGGTCCCCTGACGGACGAACACACCACGACAGCAACAGATGTCCAGCTTATAGAACAATCCCAACATGAGCAGACAACAGTCCATCACTCAAACAAACTCTTTAACAGCATTAAGTGTTTTATTCGCTTATTCCCGATATGTGAAAACTTCTGATTTGAGTTATTCTTTCCAGTATCTTCACACAGCATATTAGTTTTCCACTCACATCACCCAGGAGTCAGAAAAGAAAGCACATTATCAAACATGCTGATTAATGCTGTACGTAAATCAATGTTAATATATGGACAGGATGTTTTACATTAAGCTTATAATGATAAACCCTCTGCTTATCTCATGTTTATGTAGCCGTAATGACTCTGCCTCATGTTTACTCCGACATCACAGCAATGTTCTTCTATTTACCTCAAGGCTACACATGACCTGAGAGTGAACTCAGCGTTTAGTCAACCTCATTAATTTCATGTTCATAAATATAAACATAAAGACTGAGTCCCAGCTGGGATAGACATGATTAATCTGTGTATTGCGTTTTATTAGGCTAGAAGGGTACCAGAGGGACAACATAAAGATGAAAAAAAAAATCACAATACCCCCTCTTTAAATATTGAATGCTATCCCTTTTTAAACTCTGAATGCTTAGGACTTTTTCAATCAGTTTTCTTTCTTTTTTTCCCTTATCTTACTTATTCCTTTACTTAACCAAACTAAAAAAATGATCAGTTAGCTCCTATGGAGGTACCTGATGGACAATTTAAAGTCAAAAATCCCAATACCCCCTCTTTAAACATTACATGCTTGAGGACTTTGTCAAACTGTTTTCTCTTTTTTTTTCCTTATTGAATCTTACTTATTCCTTTACTTAACCCAACTAAAAAAATGGCCAGTTAGCTCCTATGGGGGTACCTGATGGACAATTTAAAGTCACAAATCACAATACCCCCTCTTTAATCTGAAATCTAAAGGTTATTTTGTTTATCCTTTTTTAATCCCAAATATAAGCGCTATATTGTGAGTGCTCTTTTGCAACATTTTTTCTACTTTGGAACCATTACTTAGACTAAAATACTGACTGATACTGACTTTAGGGTAAATTTTTGGTGCAAATTTAGATGAGTGAAAAAGGATTGTGTTAGGAACTGGTCTAAATTTAGTGGCAGGACACTGCATCAGGAAAAACAGAAAATTTATTATCATCAACATGAATTAACAGCATAAATGGGCCTTTTTCAAACACCCACATATGCTGTTATGAAGGCACTGAAAAGAAGTATGGGTGCATGAAGACTGATAGACATGGTGAAGGAAAGATTGACGTAGGGGGAAGTGAAATGAGGATGCACGCTGCAGACATCAGGCGAGGAAATGAGACAGTTGGTTAAAGTGTAATTGCATCTGAATAAGAAGGGAAGATGGCTGCCGGCTGCCAAAACACTGACAGCTCAAACAAAAAAATAATAATACTCAGCTGCCCGCACACAAACACACACGCACACACTCATGTCCAAACACAGGAATAAACAGGCGAACAGACAGAGGGAGAGAACAAGTAGAGTCGAAGAACAACAAAACGAATCCCACGACAAACCCGAGCAACAGACGGGTGATGAAACTCTGTGACGAAACAGGGGAGAAGAAGTGGGGGAGAAGCACTTTAAAACTTATATTAAAAAAAAGGATTAGCAGGAAGACAGGCTGCGTGGAGAGGAAAGGAGAGCTGCAGAAGAATAAATGTTTAAAGGACAGTCAGCGGCAGAGGGAGATGTGTGGACAGAATGTGTGAAAATGATGTTAGCTTCAGAAAGAGAGAGTGGATTTACTACAAAAAAGAAGGGAAGGGGGAGAAAAATCACTATGTTGAATTTTTTACCACAGTGTACAAGGATGAGACTTCACTACATGGCATGCATATTTATGCACTTTCATGGGAGGGAGGAGTAGAAATAAAAGAATTCTTCAATTCATGACAAACAGGAGGTGAGAAACAGGGCGATGATAAAGGTGTGCACAAGGGGGAAAGAAAAGATAAAAGACATGCAAACAAATTCAGATTAAAAGATGCTGCAGACACGAAAACACATTCATCATAACAACACCTAACGCTAAGATGAGTCTCCTTCTTTGATGGTTCGGTCTCTCGTGTGTTCGTGTATGTGACACCAAATATCCCAAGAGCAGATGTGCTGATATCAACACCACCACGGTGGAGCCACTGATTTATGAGCGAGCTAGTGAAGCGATAAGGTGCTAAATAACGACACAGTGGATGTTTCCATGTGTGTGTTAAATTGCAGAAAGGACAACACGCTCAGGTGTATTTATTGCGTGCATTTGTGGGAACGTGTGTTCATTTTCTTTAAAATGATACTCACATGCGGCGCTTCGTCTTAGCAGCAGCTGCCGAGTTTAAGAGCACATTCATCTCCGTGTTTTGTGAATACTAATGCAAGGAAGACACACACCCCTGGGGCTCTGGAGGACATATGCATACAGAAGACAATGATACACTTTTAATTGAAGCGTGAGATTTAGTGAGGAAGTGTGAGGAGAAATAAGATGAGAATGAATCTTTGCTCGTTTTCTATTAAAATAAAGACATATGAAAATAAAAACAGTGGGATGGAGACGTTATGTGGAACAATTGCATTTGACTTTCATTAAAAAAGCAGAAAGAATAGTCACCTGGTCTGACAGAAAAGTGATAGAAAAGCAGAAGAAAGATTCACAGGAGGGTGATAGAGCACAAGCTAATGGCTAAAACAGAGGTTAAGCTGCTTGTGAAAATGATTATTCCAACCCACATGAAGCAGTTATGCAGCAGTGGTTTGTTCAAACGTACAAGTCTTTCAATAAAATGGCCTGGTTGTGTTTGCTCTGATGGGTAGATGAGCACTGGTAGGACATAACCAGGATTCACTAATGTCACATGGTACTGATACAGAGTAGCACTAACTGTAGCCGGCTACCAAAATAAGCTACAAACTCACAAAGTTTGCTTGTTATCATGTTTCGGACAACAGCCCTACGTTGACTGACTGTTGATCATTTCATTATCTTGTTGCATTGTACCCAGCAAGAAATTATCTTGAACAAAGAAAAGTAGTGTTAAAAAGAGGATCTGATCTCCTTTCACTTTCACTTTCAAAACAAACACATTATGACAGTCCTCTCGCCAAAGAAAGTCGCTGCAATCGATTTCATAAGGATTCTCCTTACGACCACTTAAATGTGAATAAAATACAAGTCTACGAAATGTGCAAACCAGTGGATTTTGCTTTCATTTACCTTTTACACAACAGTCTAATTATGGGGGGATTTGGAGTTGGAAATGATGGATAAACCTGAGATATGTCACAAACCCAGAGCCTACCACAGTTAGATTAACTGTTACATTTCAAAGCACATTCAGAAGGGAAACGGGTTAATCCCTATATCCCTAATGCACACATGGTCAAACAACGTCCCTCAGTCTTTGTCCATTTGCTTTGGCTGAAACACGATGCCAGAAAACAAAAGGGGTCAGTGGACTCTTATCTATATACGGCCACACAATCCTGCATGTCCTGATAAGCTGCGTGTCAGTGTCACGCCCTCTTACACGCGGGTAAAAAACCACTTCAGGGCGAGTCGAGAGTGAAAGTTACCCTGATTTATTTTAGCGAGCAGAAGATAAGGATCAAATCTGCTCCAACAGAAAGTCACCGTTAGCTCTCCTGATACTAAGTAGGTCTGCTTAATCAGGCTAACAGAGGAGAGTCAGCTGGTCTTTCATTACACAAGAACCTGTCAGGGCGTGTTCTTCTGAGGGCTGTAATGATGCTTCAGGTGTCAGCAGGCTCACAGTCACTGTTTGTCTCTAAAAAAAGCGTACACGGGGATGTAATTCATCTTCTTCTTACTTCAACAGCTCCAAACTAGAGTCCAAAGGGAATAGAAGCTGTTTATGCGCCAGCAAAACATATAAAGGCAGCACACAACAGAAGGGGAAGGGATTTGAGGAAGAGGGGACACCAGTTGGAGCAGCTTTATATGATTTTGTAAGACCAAATCTGAAAAGAGTGTGTGATTTGTGTGTGTGTGTGACCAGGCCAAGAGGCTCACAGAGGGGAAACAGCGTGACACAGAGGCTGAATTATTCATTCAAGGTTCCATCCGCTGAAATATTGATGCTCAGAAAATCCTCGACACATCTCCGCCTTATACGCAGCCTCTTTCTCTTTCCCTTTCTTCCCTCGGTTTCTCCCACCTATCTCCTCTTCTCGACAAAAGGATGAGGAAAAGCGGGGAAAGCAAGACAACAGAAATGAGAATTGATTGAAGGGAGCAGGGAAGTGAAAAGAAACAAAGGTTTTTTTTACACAACTGAGAGTGAACAGATCCATACAGAAAGTATTTGAGATGGGGGGCAGAAAAGAAAGAAAAGAAAGAGCAAAGGTGAAAGTGAGACTCAGCAGGAGACTGAAGAAATCTGAGAGAAAAGTAATACAGAGAGAGAAGCACAATTTCAGGAGAAACAGAAGGAGAAATGAAAGGAGAAAGAAAGTAAAAATCACTTTTTCAGGATCTGTGATTTCTGGAGTCAGTTAAAAATTTTCATGAAATTAACTTGAGCTTTTTACCTCTAACATGAAAAGTGAATTAAACTTATTGCAATGAAATTCATATGACAAGTTTTGAAAACAATAAAAGTAGATACATGAATGAAATTAATGATGAAATTAATTTGAAAAAGTTGTGATGAAATTAAAAGTGGCACGACATAAGTTGGTATGAGTCAGTTTTAAGTCTTAATCATCTAAAAACAGAGTTGTATTAAAGTCTTGAAGGTTGGATAATAATATTGTTATTTTTCAAGGATAAATTCAAGTGAGTTGTAATGCTACAAGAATATTGTACTAATTTTCACAAATATAGTCAATTGTTACAAGAATAAAATCATGTTAATTGACTTAAGTCATGATGTTAAAAGAACAAAGCCGGTTGTCATGAGATTATAGTTGGAAGTTTACGTTATAAAATTTGCACTGTAAAGAAACTGAAGCCTCTGTGTATGAGAAAAAACGTCATCATGTTACCAGAGTAAGTTTTTTTTTTACCTGTGACGTTTCAAGAACAAGGTCAGTGGTTTTGAGATAGTTGGTGTCAGTATAAAAACGCTTTGCAAAAGGAAAAAACAAAACTACACCGACAAAAAACGCAAAGGTAAACACTGCAACATGGATGCAAATGCAATAACACAATGAAAGTCGAGCCACGGTGGAAGAGATCAACTTTAGAGGTTTACGGAGACAGAAAAGTCCTAAAAGAAAGTAAAATGTTTCCCTATTTATCCTCAGCTGTGATAAAAAAAATAGCTTTGTAGGGATCTCTCTTGATAGATCTTTCATGGTATATTTCATATTTGGGGTTGTATCTCTTAGTCTTTGCAAATTTGCGTATGTACCACTGAGTATTTTTGTTATGTTGAATACTATGACTTCAAATTGATCAGGTTAGGGCGCCATGTAGCTCAAAAGCAGCTGTGGATTGAGAGAACAGCTTAACAGGCAGAAAGAAATGAAAGGGGAAATAGGAGACGGTTAAATCCAGACGAAAAGATTAAAAAAGGAAAACCAAGTCTATGTTCGGGTGTTTTTAAAGTACGTACACAGTCGTGGATTCCCTCTACGTCCAACGCTGATCCTCCATCTCTGCTCTGTCACACTTTGTCCTGGTGTGATTGGTTCACGCAAAAAATCTCCTTCACGAGCCAGAGACACAATTAACCCCGACTTAATGAGCAACACTGGGGAAACAACTGCCTCCCAGAGAGCGATAAATATTTCACCAGCCTGTGTTTATACCCCGAGCCTGACAACAAGAGCACAGAAACCAGGCCACGGTCGTTCAGAGCCCCACTCTTTCAAAGTTCTCTCTGGCTTTGTCTCAAGTGTGTGAATAAAATAGCGGGGAGTAAAAAAAAAAACCCACATGTGGAGCAACAGTCTCCTCTGGATGCTCTCTGATTACAGATGAAGTATGTGTACATGTTGAACCATACTTCTTCAAGTCCTAAGCGTGAGCAAAGAGAGAAAAATAGAACAATAAGCTACTTTCAGGCACTGTTTTGCATCTTATGAGCGTTTGTAGGTATTTTTAGAGGCAGCAGCACCACAGGGTACTTACTTCAGAAACAGCATGTTCGGAAGGAAAGCGCGGAATAAAATCAGACGCTGCTTGAGCCCCGACGCTGTGGCCTGTTACGCCGTCTCATTTACACAGACATCCAGCAGTTATCAAAATGTGTTATTTCTGTCTCTGGGCCAATTCTGAAGGAGGTGGGGGATTTAAACTCAAAGAAGGAGCCGAGGGGGGCGAGTAGCCTGTTAACCAGCTCAGAGAAGGAGAAGAATCAAAGAGGTGGACTCAGTTTGGGAAGAAATGTGCGTTAAACTTTGCTTTAAAGTGACACTGACACACCAAAAGAAACACAAAGACTCACACAAAGGCTTAAAGCCATCAATGAAGGGTCAAGTTAATACATTTGTCACAGAAAGGAGAGAAATTTGTGTTTGGTAGATAATTTCTGCTATGCACAAGTTTAGTAAAAAATGAGTTAATAGCAATAAGAGACTTAGTTGTTCGGCATTGGCAGAGAAGATCTAGCAAATTATCTAAGGGGTGCACCCACATACTCCTTGCAAGTGTGGCTCCATTTTAACCCTCTGATCCATGAATTATGAAAGTAAGTATCAGGATTTTTCCCTTGAGTGTTTTTATTTGTCTTAAAGCTTGAAAAAAGTTTTCCTTTTTTGTTTTTCAAATATTTGTAATTGAGCATTCAACTTAAAACAGCGTGAACTTAATGTAAATATGACTTTTTTTGTTTGATTTCTTTTCCTTTTTTTAGGTAATTTCGTGAATAATCTTTTTTAATGCTTTATGAAACATTTTAACTCGCTTTCATCCATTTTAACACTGAATAAATTATCGTTATTACGCTGTTTTACCCTCAAATGGTTGTCTATAACCGTTTTTAAAAGTATGTATATATTTGGAAATAGAATTGAAAAAAAATTTCCAGGCCCTAAGAAGAATAAAAATATCCTGACACAGGCTAAGCTTAATTTCCACCGCATGAACCATTGAATTTAGGAGTAAATAAGTTTTAAATAGGTGTCCACTGTACTTACCAGTATGCACCACAGGGTTAAAGGGAAATAAACAGGCTTTCCAACAGTCCAAGATTATTACAAAGAATCATTGTTGTATCTAAGAAGTAATCTACGAAAAACAAATTTCCATACTCTTTGTGGTTGATGTAAATGACTAGACATGGTTTGAGACAAACTAAGCCGTGAAGTCCTGTACATTTTTCCCTGCAGGCCACTTCTGTCCTGTACTTACACTAACATCCTGACCCGGAGGCATAAAACATCCAGTATATACGCTCCTCAAAGTCAACCATGTTGCAAAACTGTGACACAGCAGCGACGAGGTGAACTGTGCCGCGTCCACTTGGCTCAGGAAATGTGTCAGTCACGCAGCTGGTCGGCTTAAAAAGCCCGATGTCATTTTTTACCCCACTGATGTGAGCGTGTGAGAGTAAAAGCACGGAGCGGTGTTTTGGTGTTTGGCTTCTCTGGAAGAAACGAAAGCACTTCTGTGTACTTGATGTGTAGTGCCTTTTTGATGCTTAAATATTCTTCTTGAGTAAACATGCTCCTGTTAAAAGAGTTTAGGGGGTTATAATTCTATTTCTGTAAAAGAATGGACAACTCAATTGATATTTGGTCCTAGGTGGATGAAGACGGTAATTAAACTGCATTTATGTTTTACTTTCTCCAGTCTTCAAAGGGTCTTTTGTTTACGTGTGACATCCACCCATTCATACATACATGGATGAAGAGGCTGTGTCTTATTAAGGCCTGACTAAAGCTTGCATCTACTCCCAAATGCAACTATAGGGATGGGTATTTATAAGATTTTATTGATACCAATGCCCTTACCAATACCATTTTCCAGTTTCTCCTATGAATTTTCTGTGTTGGAAAAGTAGAGTTTACAGGTTTCTGCAAACAACATTTTATTAAGTTTATAAGTAAATAAATATGAAACTGGTCAATGCATCTGAATACCACTGGACATAAATAAGTAAAAATGAGTAAAAATCACACATCACATGACGCTGATGTAGTCGCTATCAAGGACGCGGTGCATCGTCAAAACTTATTTGTTGGTTAGTTTTTCAATTTTGTCACTCCTCCTCTACTGAAACACATCAGTTTCTTCAGCAAAAGCAGCCTTTCCTTCAACTTCTGCTGACATACTTAGAAAATAAGCTAATTATAACAAGCTGATGTACTTCAGCGTTCTTTGTTCTGACATATCTTTGATACTTTGTTACTAAAATAACACATTTTCCTCCCTTGTTGTTTTTTTAAAACCTAAGAAAGTCATGTTTGTGATGCTGAGATGTAAAAACAAGCAGACTGAGGCAGACTGGAGGGAAACAGAAGCCTGGACTAAGAAAGACAAACGTTAGACTGAGTGATGTTTGGCCCTGAGAGAAATCACTGAGGTCTCTGTCAGAGGAGGGAAATGGAGACACATTTACTTATGGCTTAGTCGATCTAATTATACGAGAATCTCGACTTGCTTGATACCCCATCAATCCCTCAGAGAGGTGATTGCATTTTCTTTCCACGCTGCCCTCCCTCGATCCCTTACTTCTCGCAGTTTTTTTAATCTTCCACAGAGTCACTGTCCGTCAAATGTCTCCTGAGGGAAGGTCAAAGCAACCTTCACTCCTTCATTTCATCATGCCTCCCTGCCCTCCTTCCTTCGCTTCGGTTTGAGTCTGATGACTGGCTGTAACAGTTCATTAGCTGCTTAAGCCTTGTTAGGGTGCCTCTAACAATGATAGCTCAGGTTGAGAGAGAGAGACAGACCGAGACACGATGGGTGAAAGCAATCTCAGGTTTGAAACAGCTACAGTGTAACCCTCTGTTGAGAGAAAGCGTTGTTTTAAGAGCAACATCTCTGAAGGGACAAAGTACGAAAGGCTTGGGGGAAGGAGGGGTTTAAAAAGGTCACAGGACTTGACAAAAGAAATGATTGCTGAAATAAAAAATAGTAATAATAAATATGGGTGTGAAACAGAAAGATAGCAATAGAGGGGGAAGCAAAAAGAGCAGGTTGTGGTCTGGGGGGAAAAGTGCCGGAGATAAAGACGTAGAGAAAGAAGCGAGGGGGAGTTGAAGAGGTGAACGAGGTGAAATTGTGTTTCCCTCACTCTCCTCCATCAGCGGCTGGCCTGATAAGTGATGTCTGACAACGCCGCAGGCAGGGGACGACTGTCATCTAAAACGCCTCTATCCATGTGGGGGTGTACTGTTTGATAATGTGTGTGTCAGTGTGAGTGTGTGTGTATAAATGTCAGAGTGCAAAAATGCCAGGGATAAATTAAGACTGAAAGAGAGAAAGAAAACAGTGAATAGTGAAATTGCGCCGCTAAGTATTGTTCTTTGCCTACAGGTACAGGGTTGAACACCTGTACCCGTGTCCTTAATGGACCTCTTTTCTCCAGGGCTTGTTCCCTCTGTGGTCTGTCTCCACTACAGGCCTATGTTTTCTAAACATCTGTCCGCAACCACTAAGGGCCTATTTCTACTTAGGGCCTCCATCCAATTAGAGCTTCTGTCCTCCAAGAGCGAGTGTCCACGAAGGACCTGTGCCCTTTCATAGACCTTGTCTTCTAACAGTCTTTGTTGTCTAAGGACCTGTGTCCACTTAGGGCTTAATTCCTCTGAAGGCCTGTGTCCTCTTGGGTTATGTCTCCACTCGAGGGATATGTATCTCCTTAGTGCCTGTAACCTCTCAGCACCTATTTCTACTCCAAGTGTCTGCCCCCTTAGGGCCCCTGTCTCCAAGTGCCTATGTCCACTTAGGGTCTGAGTCCAAAGTAGTGTCTTCCATAAGGGCCAGTGTCTACTAGGGACCTGTGCAGTCTAATAGACTTCATCTTCGAAGGGCAATTGTCCGCGTCACAATGCCTTCCGTTCTCTCAGAGCTTGTGTTCTCCTGGGGCCTGTCTCCTGTAAGGGCCTGTACCCACTTAGGGTCTGAGTCCTCTTAGGTAATGTCTTCTCTTAGGGCCTGTGTCTGCTAAGGACCCGTGCCCTGTAGTAGCCCATTTCTACAAAGGGCAAGTGTCTTCTAAGAATCTGTGTTGAAATTCCTGTGTCATTTAAGGCTGAGACTGTGACCTCTGAGGGCTGGTGTCCACTTAAAGCTTCTCTGCTGGAATAGCAAATGTTTTCGAAGGGCAAGTGTCTTCTAAGAGTCCATGTTTTTGTCGAAGGGCATGTGTCCACTTTGGCCTAGATTCTTCTAAGGGCCAGAGTCCTTGAAAGACTTTTGTCCTCTAAGGTTCTGTCTCCTTTAAGGGCCTATATTCTCAAAGGACAAGTGTCGCTGAAGTGCCTGTAACCTGTCAGGACCTATTTCTACTCAGGGCCTCTGTCTTCAAGGGCCTGTGTCCACTAGGGTCTGAGTGCTCTAAGGCACTGTTTCCTCAAATGGCCAGTGTTTATTAAGTACCCATGCCCTCTAATAGCCTATGTTTTCTAAGGAAGAGTGTCATCTAAAGGCTGGTATCCTCTTAGGGTCTATGTCCTTTGAGGGCCTGTGTCCACAAAGGGCCTTCAACAACTTAGGGCCTTGAACAACTGAAGGCCACAGCCCTTTCAGGTCTTGTTTACTCCAAGGGCCTGTGTCTACCAAGGTCCCAGTCCCCTAGGGGCCTGTGTCCACTAAGGGCCTGTGTTTTCTTAGAGCATCTTTATGCTGCTAGCGCTCCTAACCTCAATTTCAGAGCCCTTCTCTTGCTGCCAACTGTTGCAAATATTTTTTCTGCATTCCTCTTGGTGCTGACCATTTAATCTCTTTTAAGATTAAATTTTGTTTGTCTAGTTCAAATGAATTTATAAGGCCAATGAAAAAAACTAACAAAATTGGATTTGCATATCAATGAAGAGAAGCCTTTCATTTGTTTTCTTTTCATTAAACACCCTTTGTGTCTGAATTCTGTTGACAGCATAAAAGTAATCTCAATCACAGCGAAGTGTCAGTAATGAGAGAAACGACTTTGGCTGTTTTGACTGCAACATGACGCCTCGGTGTGAATTATTCAGGGCTGCTGGGCTTTTCTGTGCGCTCATGCAGTCGGGATGAGCCTTTTCACACCTGCCGCCTCCCTCTTGGATCATGGCACAGTGACAGAGTGTGTCACCGGCAGCTTGGAGTGTGTGTTTTCGTTCCTGTGCGTGGCATGCGTGTATCAAGGCCAGGTGTGAGACAGGTACAGTGTTTCCTGGCAGGACCCGAA
Source organism: Thalassoma bifasciatum (assembly GCA_008086565.1). Lineage (NCBI taxonomy): Eukaryota > Metazoa > Chordata > Actinopteri > Labriformes > Labridae > Thalassoma > Thalassoma bifasciatum. The sequence goes on along the minus strand of RPOG01002077.1, from coordinate 89,017 downwards.
GCAGAGGGGGGGACGACTGATGGGAGTCAGTGTAGGATGTAACAGCCGCTCTCAGAGGGGCTTGACCACACTACTTCATCACAACCTGACACACACACACACACACATCTCCTACTAGGCATGTAAGCTCTGATTTTGCAGACTTATTCACCAATACAAGTCGATATGTTGTGTTTTTATCATGCCGAGTTAATTTAACACTCACAGGTAGACACACACAGCAGGGGATTGGTCGAGTGCAAATAAATCCTCACCATCCCACTGCTTTTAATTACACACACCATTCATGCAAGCACACAAGGAGGAGAGGGGAGGATAAAACCGACGGCTTGAGAGGCAGGGACAAAGATTTGAAAAATAGCTTGAGAGGTGATTAAAGCACGAGTGCTGACAGTTACAAGGGGAAAAAAACAACAGGGACGAACAAGAAGACGAGTCCCTTCACGCTACTGGCATCACGTTGCATCACATCGACCCATCAACTGAGAGGAGACTGTGGGAGACATCAGCTGCTGTCACTTCTACAGCTCTCATCCGACCAATAACAACATCATCATGTTCAGCAGCGGCAGTGGCGACGGCACACTGAGCGTTCTGCTGAAAGGCTTCTGATGTTTAGAGCTGCGATCAGAGAAGATGTGATGGCTGGAAAAACCTCCACTGACTCACTTCACGGGGAGAAAAACATGCCTTTTTCTGAACGGCTCTGCTGGTCTGTATTTATTTCCCGACAATTTTCTTCTGGTGGCACCGTCACAGCAGTATTATTCAAAATGTTCCTTCAGTTCTTCAAGTCGTAAACAAGCTCTCTGAAAGAAGTGGATTATGAGGGACAATTTTAAAGAATCTAGATTTATTGATAAAAGAGAACAGATTGTTAAAAACTTCCTAACTTGCAATACCAGTTTTCTATTGTGCCTTAATTGCACAATAACAAAGAAAAATGGAATGTAGATGCTTGAGCCTACTATATGACAAAAATTAAGTGGTGTGCACAGGGGGGGTCTTCTTACAGCAATTGTTGAAAAACATGTGCTCAAGTGCTCTTTTGGAAGCCAAAATGCAAGCTAAATTGCCCACTTGGGATTTAGATACAACCTCAAGTACCTCAAAACATGCTAAAGTGCTCTATTGAAAGCCAAAACGCAAGCTTCGGTAACCTTTCGGGAGAGAAAATACAAGCCAAAGTGTCGTCTTGGAGTCCAAAACACCATTAAGTGCCTTCTTGGGAGCCAAAATATAAGCTTAAGTTTCTTCTTGGAAGCCAAAACAAGCTAAAGTGCACTCTTGGGAGCAAAAGCCAAAGTGCCCTTTTGGGCCACAATGCCACAACACAAGCAGAAGTGTCCTATTGGGAGCCAAAATAGGCTCAATCATCCCTTTGGAGACAAAATTAAAGTGCCCTCTTGGGAGCTAATACACATGCAAAAGAACCCTCCTGGATGGCAAAACACACTTACCTTCCACCGTGGCTGGTTAAAACATGATAAACTGCCCTCTTGTGTAGCAAAAATGTGTTCTAAATTTCCCTCCTAGCAGGTGTAATAAAGGAAACCTGAAAGGTCCTTTTTGTGTTCATTTTGCTCCTGCCCTTCAAGATGTCAGTGCGCACCATCGCCTGACTTATTCACTTGTCATCAGAATCACTCTCCAGTTCAACAAAGTATGAACATTTTTAGCACTCCCGCACTAAAACTATTCATTAAATGTTGTTTTCAAGCTTCATCACAGCTATACACTTTGGGATTCAGCTGTAACTCCAGTTAATGGTTGCTACTATAGCGCACAGTTGACAGATGGCATGGTTTGTCCATATCTTCATATAGAAGACTAAAACAGTTGTATGTAGGCTGTTTCTCTATAAACTGGCGTACAAACTCTGATTGGAGAAAAGTGTAAACAGCAGAGGCATGTGCACAACCAAATTCTGGTTTTGTGATTTTATTTAGTCTCGGTGCCAAACGTCAATAACAATAAATCAGATCCAAATGCAATCCCACTGATCCTTTATAATTAATTCCTCTGGTTACAACAGCTGATGGTGAATACAAACCAAACACCATCCTGAGTACATCCAGGCAAACGCCAGGACTGATTCTATTCATTTATAGAGATATGTCAGTATTTTTGGACTACACTAGTATTCTTACATCATATTTACAGGAAACCTACACTCCTTTGAGTCACCTTAAAATCAGAAGAAGTAAACCACCTGAGGAACCATAGAGGGTGTTCATGTATCAGTTCCCTCTCTAATTTGTTGACATGTTTTGCCAATAGTTATGAAAGCAGATGGGGGGATTATTATCATGGCTCCTCGCTCTCAGGTTGTATCATCTGTCAGAAGTGGCACACTCTGTGTCAGGGTAATTACAGTGACAGGCAGGATGGCCTCTTCGAGCTGTCCGACTGACACACTGTGCAATTAATCAATCTTAGCTCTTGTCTCAGAAGGGGGTCAGCCTTTAAGACAGGCTTAACGATCCATCATGGCTCCTCATATCTACACACTGATCCGTCACGTCAACACGAGGAAGAAGGAGAGGAAGATCCGTGCGCCAGAGTAATAGAGTGATCTGTTGGCTGTTATAGTGTAATTACGGGTGTCATAATGATGTAACAGGAAATGAAGCTGGTTGATGAGCACTTCATCAATGAGGGAGCAACAGAGAATCTCACAGGCAAAAGTTTGGTTTGTCATTTGGTTACTCTCAGGTGTAAAACTTAAAAATCTCAGAATGAAATAAACACTATCATAGGTTCAAGATGAATGGATTAAGATACAAAAGACGCTAGTAATTTAAATGTGTCTATTGAAACTTAGCGCTTAAAAAATCATGTTGATGTTTCAGTTACTGACTGTCCATTTTATGCAGATTACGCTTCATTTTTTTTAAGATTGCACCAGCCAAATGTAAGTCTTTAAGAATTCAGACTTATAAGATTGTTACAAAGGTGACAAAATCTTAACGAGATCTTCATGAGATTTGCTGCTGAAATAAGGGTAAGGTTCCTTTAACTGGTAATTATTTCTTTTACTGTTTTATTTGCTTAAGTTATTACTGTATTCCACACTTAATGGCTGCTTTATTGTATTGTTGTATCCATGTGTATTGATTATAATTATTTTCATATAACAACTAAACTCATTTTAAGTGTTTGATGAAGTGAACATCTTTAGTTATTCATCATTTTCATTTTAACCTTTGGCTTTTGTTGTTATTATCCTCTGTCTTTCTCTATTCATTTACTCACTGTTTAGCTTACTTGTGTTGTTTTTATCTTTTTTACTGTTTCTTTTTGCTTTATTACTCCTTCCTGTCTGAGGTTTTTGTACTGCCTTGGTTCTGATCTCCTTCCATTGGTTTGTTATATATTGTTTAATTTAAAGTTGTTCCCTTGTCTGTGTCTTTTATTCACTGTTTGTTGTTTTTTATTGTAGGACTGTGCTGTTAAAACACTTTGTAAACTAATTTTTTTGAAGGTACTTCATAAATAACTAAAGTTATTACATAAAAGAATTTTTGAGCTTAACAGAGGCATAAATATCATTCATAAATGATGCAATTTGTCTTGAAAAATTAGTATATTGTAACAATTCTCCTCCATATCCCATTGCCTTGTTGGATGACTGAAATGCAGCCCTTTATAAGCAGCAGTCTGCACGTCTCGTATTGATCAAATTAATACCTTCCTCTTAATTCTATCAAACCTACAGGTCACCATCTGCACATATGACATCATGCTTCTGTGTCTGGCGTTTATTTTAGCACCTCATTCGTCATTTTAACAGCCATATGAGTGTTTTATCTCACCATTAAACTGCTGTGTGGACAAGGAGATCTTATTCTTCGTCTTTGTCTCAAGGGTCAGAGTTTTATGTCGAACTCTCATTCTGATTTAACAAAGAGAGAGAATTAAAGGACGAAATCTATGACTCTCATTATGTTTGAGCCCGTTTTTCAGGTTTAATGATGTTGTCAACAGAAAGCGGCGGAAAGCAGGATGATGATGTGTTTTTGGCCATCTGTCTACAAAAAAAAGTCAGAACAGCAGCAACCACTGCGCTCGACGGTAACATCTCTGTCGGCCCACACAGGGAGGGAGGCGCACACACACACACACACACACACAGTATCAGGAGTAATCTGAGATATAAAGCCTCATCGATCAGTACCGCTCTCCCTGGAGGATTACATCATTGCCCAGCAAATAGCCAATCACAGCGAAGCGCAAACTGCCCGCTCTGTGACCCCATCTCTTGTAAAAGTAAAGCGATGAGACACACACACACACACACACACACACACACACACACACACACACACACATACACACTATTCCAGTCACGTCACAAGGAGGCTTGATATCATTCTCTCAGGTATTGAGTGTTTTATGTAAACCTGCACCACTGCAGTGCTCCTGTTGTTAACGTAACAATAGAGAAAATGAACATTTCAGCAAAATTTGTTGATTAAAAGGTCATTTTCAAAACTCTAGAGGCGGTTTTGAAAACCAAACCCTAATTAAACTTTATTATTCAATATTAACGAGTCATTCTTTTGCCATTGGACAGAGGAATAAATGGTTCTCTCATGTAAGGCCTCCCCTGGCGTTTTTCTTGCAGATGGTGTAATTGGTTCTGAAACAAGCAGGACTTTTGATTTATTTGTCGAAACAAAGGCAGAAAATTTCTGCTGCAAGTGTAGGAAAAACTTTTTTAAAGCAGCACTGATTGTTAATTAGAGGTTGAGTCTGGTCAAAGATGATTTTGAATGAATTGTCACTACCCAGCTTATCCCTACCAGCGTTTTAGTGCGTCCCGCAATCCAGGCACAAGTTGCTGATAGAAATGTAACACTCTCGTCATAGATTTTAAGCATTTACATAAAATCATACCTTGATGTAGCCTCCAATGGAAACCAGCAGAGAGTCGTCCTGTGAGAAATGCAGATCAGTGACCCAGCCTCCGTGAAGCGAGTCCATCGCGTCTTTACCCTCTCGTGAACAAATCTTCAGCAGAGTGCCGTCTATGACGCTCCAAAGCTGGGTTGGAAACGAGATTGTAAGTGTTTAAGTAAAATATCAAAGTTTACCAAATCAAAGATTTCAAAATAATGAGTATTTGAGAATAGTGGAGCACATATAGCTAAAGGTTCCAGTTTTTCCAGACTTTTAAGACCCATATTTCTACTTTCATGAGGTCTGGCCCATTGACACTGTCAAAAAATATCTGTCAAGTAATATATACTTATGTGCAAAGTGCATAAAATATAACTCTGGTTTGAGAAAAGGTATTCCATGTGTGTTTTAATTATTTAGCTCCATCTGTACGGACGAAAGTTGCAGGTTTTATGACTTTTACTGCAGCCAGTCACCAGGGGGAGCTTTAAGATATTTGGCTTCACTTTGTGGAGGCCGTTTGGTTTTTCGTGTTTTTATCATCTACAGACTGGATTTTGGGTTATGTGAGGAAGGGAAGCTCAGGCATAAGGATAGAAAACAACCTCTGGATGTTTAACCATATGTGGATGATACAAAAGCAGCATAGCATCTGCTATGAAATATGTTCTGAACTCCTCCATCAGGTCACACGACAACGATCCAATCATTTCCTATCATCAGTTTGTGTTATAGTATGATTTGGTTAAGATGACCCAATGAGAAGCACACTGAGGCAAAAGCAGAGAGTCTAAGAGTGTGAAGCTAAAAGAAAAATTACCCACGATACACTTCATACATAATGCAGAGACGCTTTATAATTCAATCATCTCTCCTGAAGCACATCATGCCTTCTGCAGCGATTACACAACTGTTCACATGCCACGTCCATTTGACAATGACACATTACACGTACAGCTATATTTAACACTTGGCATGCTTTTTGTGCGGAATGACTCACTTTGGTCTCCATAGAAACAGGGGTTGAGATTTCAGTGTGCTTTATGTAATTGGATCTGATGGATTCTCCCATTTCAGGATAATGGAGCAGAGCAGCTCAGAGGCCACCAGAGGGCATTAACCCCTTACTGACCGGGACGGGCCCTCCCATCTCCCACATTTAAACCCTCTGCTAATTTTACGTGTCTGGGAGTGTGTTTGTGTACGAGCAGCGCTGATGATCTTAAAGCCTCGGGGATCCAATTTGGCATCCCGAGTCCTCTCCTTCACCCTCCCACTGTCAGACATCTCCTCCTCTTCCTGCTCTCTTCATCACAACTTCTTGCTCAGCCCTCCGATACACGCTCCCAAAATCTGAGTGGGAGCCCTGCCCACTTCCTTTCATCTCCCCCCTCTCTGTGCGCTGCAGCAATCATGATGCATTAGTAGGCACTTTATCTAAATGAGTGATGAGGTGTAATTAGGGGCTGATCTCTGGAATAAATGTTGACTGCTGCTGTAATTGCGTTTTTTTACGCTGTGTGGCAAAACAGACGGTTTTAAAGAATTGTACTTCTCTGATTACATGGTGAGAATGTGTGTGTGGTGAGTTTTAAAAACAAATTTTCTCACTTGCACTCACCTTCCCCCATCTGATTTCTAATAAACAAAGACGATAATAAGTACTTTAAACATTGTCAACACATACCCGTATCTCTCCGTTGTCGTCCCCTGTGGCGAGGCGTCGACCGTCCCAGGAAAACCTGCAGCTTCGAACGCAGTCCTGATGACCGCTCAGCGTGCTGACACACTGCCAGGACTCACAATGCCACAACTAGGAACAAACACAAGGCATCATGATGAAAAACAGTTGTTGAAAACTCCAGGTGTGCAGAGAACAAAATTAAGACAGAGACAATAATTCAACACATCAGAGAAAGAAAGAAAACCAGGCGATGAAGAAGAAAACTGGGAAAAAGCTTGTAAAATTTAAAGAATTCAGTGACGTGTTTTCAAAAATAAAGTCATCCATTTATAAGAAAAACAGTGACTTTTTCTCTCTTCCCCTCTGATATTAACATTATTTCTAATTCTTGTCCATTTCAATCCAGTCTTTGTCAACAATATTTTTATTTCGGGAAATAATATTTTTTCTTTGCCAACACATGACTTCTTCTCTCTTGCAACTTTATATTTGAAAATTTCAAAAAATGTTTATTGTAAACTTGTGACTTCTCTTTTAAGTATCTGTCTTTTTCTAGTAACTACTCTAACTTGACAAATTTACAACTCTTGTGACAACTCTTCCTTCCATGAAGTCTTGAAAATGTCAGACTGTTTTCTCCAAATCCTTCTCTCATGAAGTGATATTTTTTCTTTCTTCTCACTTTTATGTAACATTCTTTAAAACATGACAAAGTGTCAAGTGTCTGTTTTTGTGACTTGGTTTCCTATTTTTAAAAAAGCAAACTCATCCTTTCAAGAATGTGATGAACTGTCAGTGAAATTCAGGAATATTTCATTAAAGGTTAGTTTACATAAGATCAAAATTTAGTATTAGATCTAAATTTCCTTTCTTCTGTTTTTTAGCTTAAAACAGTCATCATCTGTTAAATGGACTCATTAAGACAAACAGTCGTCCCAAACGGAGAAGCTTATTTTGTTACAGTGCCACGCATAATGATGAAACAATTAATGAGCTCCTTCTCTCTCTCTCTCTATCTCTCTCTTTCTCTGTGTCTCTCTCTCTGTTTGGATTCCCCGTCTTCTCTCTCCTCCATTGTTCTCTTTTGTTTCCCTCTCTGCTTTCTCTTTCCTCCCTCTCTGTTCCATCCTCACCCGGTCACATCCTGCGCAGCACTGAAAATAACACAACTCATAATTAGACACTTCATTTGGCAGGCGGCTGACTGTGTCTGCACACACACACACACACACACACACACACACACACACACACACACACATACACAGAGCTTTGTTCATGTGAAGGTCAGGAGAGAGAAAGTAAGAAAAAGAACAGACAAGTCTTCTTCTTTTGTGGAGCTTTAAAAAACCACTGTCAGCTGATCTTTTTTGCTTTGACCTCTGGACGGACGGACGGACAGGCGGATGGACGGAGTTCAGTGACTTTGTGTTTGTGTGTGTTTCGGGCGACCAGAGCCTCTGCTCGGTCTGGAGAGCAACGACTATGTGACTGGCTGCTAACCAGCCCCACAACACACACACACAACTAAATTATCATCCCTGCCAAATCCATAAAACACACATTCTCTCTCGCTAACGTCCGCTGACTGAAGCCAGGTTGGCGGCAGACCCAGTGGCTGTGTCTCTACTGTAAGTGTCCATCAAATCTGAATTCCCGTGTGAAACTCTGCAGCGGTGGCTTAAGACCTCCAGTTTTAATGAAAGTCAGAGAAACAGAATGAGAAACTGGACATTTGTCTGTAAAAGTTAATTCAAACAACACAGGAGTGAATGTTTCAAGCACTCACTGCTTCTAAAAAAGCCTCCTGGGTGCTTAGGTTATCACATATTTTGGAAGTGTGAGAGTTTCCTTTTCCAGAAACAGTCAAAGAGACTTGGACTGCTGTGTGTTTGTAGTTTCTGTACAGTTCAGGGTCCACCGTGAAAGGAAAAGCAATCATTTCATAGCTGTATGCTGAAAAGGTTAAAAAACAGCATCTCAATCCCGCTGAGTGAGCCAAAGTCAGACCAAAGTCGAGCGCAGCGGTGCTGGTAGAAGTCGACCTGGCAAAAACTGCATCCAGACAGGGAGGAGGGTCGATTGAGGGCCAGCCTGGTCAGACTGGACGTGGGTGTGGGAGGACAGAGTGACCCACTGCTAGCTCAATAAGCTGAGGGCCATCTGCTGCACGCTAATCTCAGAGACCCGAGGAACTCGCTGGCCTAGAAATCATGTGTGTGCATGTGCTGTAAATAAACAGTTTGCATGGAGTAGACATGTATAAAAGTTTTACTGTGTGTGTATATGCGTGTGTACGTGTGTGTGTGTAAGTGTTGAACCTTAGCAGTCTGGTCAGCAGAAGCAGTGGCGAAGAGGCAGCTGTCTGGAGAGACGTCACAGGACAAGATGGCTCCCCGATGAGCCTCGATATCACGCAGCTTCTCTCCACTTTGCATGTCCCACATCTTAAGGAAACAAAAGACAAGACATTTTACTTAATATCATGCTGCTCGTCTCTGAATTCTGTGCATGTGTGTGTGTGTGTGTGTGTGTGTGTGTGTGTGTTACCTTAGCAGTGCCATCGTAGGCCCAGGACAGCAATCTGGTGTCAGCAGGTGAGTTGGTGAGCAGCGAGAAGCACCTGACTTGCTCCTTGTGTCCCTGAAGAACTTTACACTCTCCTGTTTGCCACTTCCACACCTACAGGGGGCGACAGACAAAACAAAAAGAGTCAAGCTGCTGATTCCATTTACCTATGGAAGTTTCCAGAATCAACTTTGAAAAGCGCTCAGTTTGAAGCATGCTTTAATTCTCTTTAAACACATTGTAAGGAGTTTTAAAGCGTCCAGCTGAATGATCAGTGCTGTAAATGAAAGTTCTGACTAAAGATACTGTTAAAGCTTATAATTGACTATTTCAAGGGATTGTCTCTGAAAAAAAAAAAAAATTAGAGAGACGCTTGTGCTTCAATGTGTTGTTATCGTCACAGAAAAATATCAAAACATATCAAGTATTGCCATACTGGTTCAAATGTTTGCATCAAAGCATCATCTCAAGGCTAAGGCAAAATATTGAGACACTGTGAATTGTTTCATGGCCTAAAAATATCGAAATATGGATAAAATGCCATATCACCCAACCATACCGTCTACCCAGAAAGGCACAGTTGGATGTGAAAAAGCAAAAAGGATCAGGCTTTACTGATTCCACCCGTACTAGACTGTACTGATCAATGCTTATTTCTTTGAAGAGGCCCACGACAGCACCTGCTGCTCATTGAGAAGGGTAAGATCGAAACATTCTTTCACGTCAGAGTCTCCCAACTCTGGGAAAAGCCACCACAGGGGTCTGAGAACTCACTAAATTTAGGAACAAAGTCCCTAACATGGCAACACTTAACTTAGCAAATGTATAAAGTAAAACTATTTTAATACTTGAGACATGTGGAGTGTTTGTTTTGAAACATTGAGTTTGATTGTAAATGACAGCAGCAACAGTTCAACTGAGCTCAAGGATTCTGACAGACTCATGAGGAAATCTCCCATTTCCTTACAAGCACATGTCAAACAGCATGAATCTGAATAGTTTCTGAGTACGCAGCAGACGGTTTGGGAATAGTGATGGCACAGGCAGCAGCCGCATGCATACGGAACAAGGTGCTGCGTTACAGGAGAGAGAGGGGGGAGTGCTGCAGTGGACGAGTCTGTGGGAGGGGGAGGAGATGAGAGCGTGGGGCGGGGAGTAGAAACGAGCAACAGAGCATGAACGGAGGCTGGTTTGACAGACCGTAACAATGGGAAATATACATGCGAGGTACTCACTGTCAACGTAAGAAGCTAGAGGCAGATAAAGAAATAGAGGGTAGAACAGGGGGATGAAGGATGGAGGAGAGAAGAGGTCAAAAGAGAAGCTGGTAGAGTGTAACAGGTAGGGAAAGGTGAAAGCGCTCGATTCAGCCGAGCGGGCAGTTTTACTGGAGGTGAGAAATGGGGATGGGGAGGAGGAATAATCGATCGCAGGGTGTAAAAAGGTTGAGGGAGGTGAAAGAGCCTGCTATGAATTAGGCCGGAAGACATGGAGTGGATATGGGAGACAATGATGAATTGGAACAAAACAAGAACAGAGCGAAGCGTTTTAAGAGAAGTGGAGTTTGGCTTTACTCTAATTGTTGTGTCCTCTGACGACGTGATGAGCGTTTGGCCGTCGTGGCTGAACTTGCAGTGTAGAACAGTCTTGGTGTGTCCGATGAGGGTGGCCAGGAGCTTCCCAGAGAGCACCTCCAACAGCTGGGAGGAGGAAACAGAAAACAGATAACAGTCTTTGAATTAGAGAATACTGACATGAAACATCACTCTGAGGGTTTAAAATTCGCATATAGACTCTACAAATGATGGATGGTGTGACAGCTCCAAAAAGTGAAGCCGTAATACAAAATAAAATTGGCCTTACAAACCAGCTCGGTAACATTTTCCTTCACAGGAGGGCAGTAGGGTATCTGCAGGTTTCAGCAAGCCAAATTTAAGACTTTTTGAGACCTTTTAATGCCACTTTGAATAAAATTCAAGACTAAAAAATACAAATATAGTTGATGGTTAGGGGATCCTGCTGTGTTGCAAACCCAATCATAGCATGTTTGTCACTCAATGGGACCTATTCAAGTTTAGTTTTTGTCTGTTTATTGAACATAAAGTGATCCCCAGTGCTCTCTGGTTCAATAAACATATGTAAAAGTGCAAACAGGGACCCAGGATGCCGATAACAATTTATATCAGTAGCTTGTGGGATAGCATCCACTCTACATCTCCTACATCTTGAAAAGTCCCGTGAAAAAAAGAAAAACACAAAAACATGACTAAATCCTGCCCTGACAAATTTAAGGCCTTTGACTAATGAATTTAAGACCAGGATATAAAATTTCAATGAATTTAAGACTTTTTAAGGATGCGTAGAAATCCTGTGTAGGGTAGCTTAATGTAGCATTGTGCAACCAAAGGAAGTGTCACGTAATATAGATTATATAGCGCAATGTGGCTTTATATAATGCATCCCAACATTATATAGCGCGACATATCATACAGTAACACTATGTGGCGTAACATAGCATAGCGTATTTTAGCTTAGGGTAACATAAAGTTGCTTAACATAACTTTGCACAGCTTTTAACTCTGTGTTAGCACCAGAAGGAAAGTCAGGAGATAACTAAATGTTTTGAGAGTACAAAGCTTGGAAATAATCAATGTTTTCGCAAACTTTTTACCAATTTAATTTGGAGAAACTCAAACTTTCATTACCTGCTAATAAAACACTCATCAAATAACGTGACAAAACATTATTCAAGCAACATGATTTCACCAGATAAAACAAAAATAAGCACATCACTTTTTATATCCAAACAAAAGACATAGATAAATACTCGTGGAAAAGTCCAGGCCCGACTTCTGTTCGTTGGAAGTTCCAAATGTTTTAAGATAGTTTGGGTGCTTTGGTCTTGATCAAAAAGTGGCATCAACAAGCCAACTAAAAGACAGACAGATTTGAGTTTCAGTCCACAGAGTGATTCTGCTGCTGTATGTGGTTCGGGTATACTTGTGTGTCAAATAAAGATAGCAGCTGGTCGAGGAAAGATGTAAATTCAGCACAGTGGAAGATCTGCTGTACCCAGAAGTCACACAAAGTTCACACCCAGCGTCTAGAATATCAACGCAATCCTCAAATGATAGCTCTGTTTGCCAAGATAAACTCTGGGAGGAAAAGTGTCCCAGAAAGTTTAATAAGAAATCCCAACACGCAGTCACATTTTCAGGGAGTAATTGAGGAGGAGAGGTGAAGTGCTGCTGCTGGCGAGATGGTGATAAGCACTTCAAAAAGAAAGTAGAGTGGGGCCTGGGAGTCGTCCGGTCAAGGCCGCCGTGGGTCTGACAGCCCTGGAGACGTTAGTGCGGGAGTCAGAGAACAAAACTGCTTTGATGCTGAAGGATCCAGTTTGGAGGAGAAAAAAGTGTCACTGTGTATTTTCACTTGGGATGAAGATACTTTGCAGGCATTCAACGCTGGCAAAAGAGTTTCTAAAGCCCTCAAAGGTCAGCTGGATCATTGGAGGCATTACAGTCAAGAGTTTTTACAGGACAAAAGAAAGGCCCACAACATCTGCCACTAAAACATTCACATCCCAACAGGGAGGGGTGAAATGTCTGCAGAAAAAGCCTCAGGGCTCGCCAACCGTGTTTGTCAAGCTCCCCATTACTGTCAGAGACGCTGAAGATTCAAAGCCTTGGAGAGAGCACTTTGGAGAGCTTAACACATCCCGCTCAAGGATTTCTGGGATGGTGCAGTCAGGTAAGTGCCCCGGGTGTTTGGTAAACAAACAGCGCAGATATAAAAGCCGGCTAATGTAAAGGGGAGCACTTGTTTTAAACACCTCTACCACAGGAGGTGAAACAATGCAGGTTGTTTTCAGGTGATTTCTTCCCGGGTCGAAGACACACAAATGTACTTTCCCTTTTCCTGCAGAAACCTAAGCACAATCAGGAATAACAGCTGCTTTGGTTGATTCTTATACTTTTAATTGTTGTTTCTAACTTCACATGAGGGAAAAAAGACACAAATGCTTTTCACTGCAGTGGTCAATAGTATGATGATGCTCTGAAGTCAACACTTGGGCTCCCTCTGGTGTTCAAATCAGGAACAACCACAACAAAACATTGAAATATTTCAGAGGCAACAGATTTATATAACAATATATTTCAGTTATTTTTCTATAACTACTTAATCTTTCAGGTAATCCTGGACCTCTTGGTCTCAGTTCATTGGTTTTATCGTCAAGGTTTGTCTTCCTGTTATACTTATTTTCAGTTTCAGATTTTGGTGTTGGGTTCTGCTTAAGATTCTGGGTTCTGTGTCTTTAGAAATTTTAAGCTTTTAGTTTCAAAGGTTAAACTGATTGAGTTTGCAGCAAAAATGTAGAAATTAACATTTCATTTCAAATAAATGCTTTCCAAAATAAGATTATTAATGTATTTGCAGGGATTTACGTCTTATCTTGAAAGGGTTAGAAAAAGAAAGGCACAAGGTCTGACAGCATTGAGTGTCCTTGGAGTAAAGATTTCAAGTTGGAAACAAAAAAACTTAATGTACAATAATTTTGCAGCGTAAAAAAGACAAAATACTGTTGCTTGGACTTCTGTTGATGTATGAAGTTGTGATTTCAGACTAACACTCAGTGAGTATTAAAGGTTTGATTGTTGTCTACCTGTACGGTGCCGTCCTCCTGCCCCAGAGCCACAGCAGACGGCTGCCTGCACAGACACGTGCACCGAATCCTGGACGACATCTCCTCAGACTGGAACAGCACTGATCCTGTCCTTCCTTCACGGACCTAAAACACACACACATACATCATTTTCTACTATACAGCTCACTTATCCCCGATCATTTATTCCCTCTGTCTCTCTCCCTGCTGCTCACCTGCAGTCGGTTGCAGTTGTCGGCAGCTGACACGATGATGTCATCACCGTTGTAGAGAAGGTCTGAGTCTCTTTTCAGGCAGACAGCTGAGGAGGTGTGCAACTTCTTCGTCTCCCACAACTACAAGGAATACAAGTAGTGACAAGTAACAAGTAAATATCTCTCTGCTGCATTTTGTTCAGCACTTCAAACTAAATTTAAAGTTCAAATCAGGCTTCTCTCCCCTTTGGAAAAAGAATTCAGGTGGGGCCTTTTTAAAGAAAGTGATGATGAGTGATGTAGCATGAGTGGTAGCACGGCCTCGTCTTACCCTGACAGTCTGGTCGTCGGAGCAGGAGAGCAGCTGAGAGCCGTCAGGAGAAAACTGAACACGCTGAACCCAGCTCAGGTGACCGCTGCAGTCAGCCATCTTCTTATTGGACTCCAAGTCCCACAGCTGCAGGACACACACACGCAAATACAGGACTTACACCTTCACTAGAATGCCCCTCAATTATTTCTTTATACCAGATGATAAGTGGTTGGTTTTTTGCAGTTATATGCTGCGTAAAGGGGGTGGGGTGATATGGGGAAAATATGTCAGGACTTTTTAAGGAAGGGTCAAGATCTTTTTCACCTTATGATAAATACATTCATTTAAACTTCAGCTATAAGAGTTGTTGAGTATTTGCAGAATGTACAGAGCTTTAGCTTTGTCCAAGTAGCCAAGGCACAGTCCAAACTTTAAAATCTCAGCCATAATAGGTTTAAAGAAAAGTGCTTTAATTTGTTTTCTACCTCCACAGCATAGTTGGAGAATGCAATCGCCAGCAGGTTACTGGTGGGACAGGCGTGACAGTACTGCACAGTACTCAAGCGGTTCGTCCTGATCTCGAACAACATGTCTGCTGTCTCCACGTCGAAGACCTGAGGAAAAGAGAAAGCGGTCACAAACACTGTACACTGATTATTTACTAGCCGCAGAAGGACTGGGACAAAAACCTGTAATTTTGGATTACAAGGGAAGTCTTCCTTAAAAACTTCCTTAAAAATCCAATCAATGTTATATTTATAGAATAAAGACCATTAATTGTGCTTGGATGGACATTTTACATTGAAAATTGGCACAAAATTCTGTATTTTTTTAAGTTTTCACTAAAATCTATCGAAAGCTAAATGAGCTCATTCCAATAATTCATCACTCTGTTTTGCCTTGTTCTATAAAATATGGATATTTCGGCCAAAACTGATGCACACTGGCAACATTGAAGTCTTTTTCTTCTTCTTGAAGCCAAAGAAACCAGCCCAGACATCTTGGCAGTGTTCAGGTTGTTTCCCAGAATACGAATGAATGAAGTGGTAGAGGACACAGACAGACTGATTACAGGACAAGACTGACTGATTTTGGAAGGCTCAGGAGAAGAGGAGGGGGTCTGTTCACATTTACAACCAGGACACACACACACACACACACACACACACACACACACACACACAGGAGACAAACAGCCTCCTGCCGGTGCCCTCTTCAGGACAACAACTCAACAAAGAGGACAAAGTGAACCCTGTGGTGTTCAACTTAAATCTGAATGGCCCGGACGTGAACAAGGAGACATTAAACACTCACAAAACAATCCAGGAAGCAACTACAGCTCTGTCAAACACTGAGTAAACACTCTGAAGCTTGCTTTAATGTTGAGTATTCTTACCAGAGCAGCATTCCTGGCTGCACATATGATCCGTTTGCCATCAGCAGTCCACGTGCTGCACTTCACAAGGACCTCCTCATCACCCTCTACGAGCATGTCTCGAACGTTGATCGTCTTCCACTCGTTGGCAGAGGACACCTGGAACAGCTGTATGTATTCACACAAAAACAGGAAAGATATTCAGTCAGTGGGAGGTTGAATTTTATGTTATGATAACCTGAAGAAACCCCACCGCACTCATGTTTAATCAGAATGAACAAACACAAGGTTTCACTTTGATGGCTGGTGAGAAAAACTGCTTGTTTGAATGTATGAACAAAGGTGAGTTACCTTTACGGTGCCGTCGTTTGAGGAAGTGGACACGTAGGCGTCGTCGGGGGAGAAACAGCAGTGATTAACAGGCTCGAAGTGGCCGAACATGGTGTTCTGAGAGGACGGTTTGTTGAGGTTCCACAGCTGCAGGAACAAAGTGAAACAAAGTGAGAAAGCGATGAAAACAGACAGAAAGTAGGATGAAGGAGGGGTGGCTTTGCTGCATATGGTGAGGTTATATAAGAGCAGTGACAGGCAAAGACATTACTATAAAATAAAGGAGGAAGAGAGAAATGAGGCTTTACAGCATCAACATACCTTAGCATTCATAAATTTGTCATTGGAGCATGTAGCCAGCAGGAGGCGCCGTGATGTGTTGGTGAACTGACAGTGGTTGACCTGCTCTTCATGCTCCTCTTCAAAAACCCTCAGCAGCATCGCCCGCTCCACGTTCCACACCTGCAAGATGACGTAGCTATAAAAACAAAGATAGAAAATGTAGAAAAGGAGGATGGATCATAAAAGCGAGTGCTGCTCACCTTGACTTTCCTGTCACTGGAGCAGGTGGCTAAAAGGCGGTCGTCTGGGGAGAAGGCACAGCACAGCACCTCATCGTCATGTGCCTGAATCTCTGTGAGCTTCTCACCTGACGTGCTTTTGAACACCTGAGAGCAGAAAGTACAAAACAACATGTTTGTTCAGTAAAAGGTGAGGTTGATTTAAGTATTTGAAGAATTTACGCTCTGACATCCACACACAGATACACCTGAGGACACACACGTCAGGTTTCTTACCCTCAGAGTCTTGCTGGCTCCACAGGAGGCGATTTTTGCTCCGTCATGAGAGAAGCAGGCAGAGTAGATGGAGCCCTGATGAGGATGGATCACCAGAAGGGACAAACTTTCAACGCTGTTCTTATTCCTGGATGAGAAGATTAAAAGTATTAATAATTTTGTTCAATGAGTTTTAAAAATGAGCAGAAAATGTCGGATTTAGTGCCAGGATTGTTTCATACAGCCAGTCGAAGTAGAGTCCCCCCCTGCTGGCCCGGTCCTGCGCCTGCTCCAGAGCCTGTTTGTAGACCTGAGAGGAGTGAGGCTGAGAGAGGGCGAGTTGCACCACGTCAGGGAAAGGACGCTGCTCCAGCTGGTGGCCGTTCAGAGACAGAAACTCCTGGAACTGACTTCTTACTTCACTGTTCTAAAGGAGAGACAGAAGAGAAAAGCTCAGGTCAGTCTCATACACTGGCATTTGTAACCACTCAAAAAATACCAGAAAAAGTTCTCTAATCAGTGTGCGTGTAAAACAATGACTTCATGATACACTACAAGAACTGAAATCAAAGTATAATGCTGTATTGGACTTAATATGACTCACATTCCACTGACAAGTCCAGAAAAATTTTCATGTTGAGACACCAGAGGACAAAAACTCTAGATGAAGTTCTGGTGAGTAGGAAAATTTCAATTTTTTTTTTTTTTTAAAATAAGAATTTTGTCTTAATACAAGCCGTCAAAAAGTTCATTTTTTTCGCTGCTAAGAGGCGAAGAGCGTCCCTCTATAAGACACCAACCTTCTGTTTCAATACAGAATTAAAATAAGGTTTCATCTGCTGAGTAATTTATCTGTGGCAGCATCAGTAAAAACTTTAAAATTTTTATCATTTTCCTCAGTAGTAAGGAGGAAAACGGACACATTCCTTTGACTCGCGCTGGTTTCATTAAGAGTATATAATTAAGTTCATAATTTTATCATTTGAATGCTTTTTATCTAATTTAATCTTTTATTGTCTCATTTCTTTAATTCATCTCACTATCTTGGCAACAGAGTATTTCTAGTGCTTTAATTTATCTTCAACTCCCATTTTTAATGTGTTTAATTTCATTTTATTTATTTATTTTAGCAATTTACACTCTTTCACTCTTTACACTCTGCATTCGTCTCTACTCTTAAACCTCTCCCTTTAAGGCATTTTTGACATATCCTACGTTTGTTCTCTTGTATTGCATATATTTTATGATTTTTTTTTTTTTTTCAGTTACTATGAACTACTTTGAATTGCATTCATAAAAGTTGATTCACTGAAAGTAAAACCAAAGTTTTCTGGTTACTACAGCTGTAAAAACCTTCCAAAATATACTTCAAGATTTACTTCTCCAAAAGCAAAAACTTAAATCCAAGACCAACTTTCAAGCTACACATACTCTGAGGAGAGGCTCATATCTGGTTAATGATCCAAGTCTTATGAAGGAGGATGAAAAGGCCTCTAACCTGTTTTAACAAGCAATAACTCACCAAGTCAGCACACATTTTTAAACAAAGAGGTTTAAAGTCGTTTTGTCTGCTGACCTCTTTATCCAGAATGGGTCCATGCTCCATGTAATCATTGATGAGCTGAGCTGGACCCATGATCTGAGCCTTTGTGGTGACCCAGTCCAGAGAGAACATGAGTGAGTAGAGCTCCTAGATAGAAATACGATCCAGACAGAACAGCAGTTAGATGAGTAAAATTGTTGCTGACCAATGGTTTAAAGAGCAGATATGTCTGAATTAATTCATTTCTTGAGTGTGTTTTACCTGTGTCATGTTAGCTTTGGCCATGTGGTGGGTCAGGAATCGGATCCAGTAGAGACATTCTGCGTCTTCTGAAGTGGGCGGTCCGTCTCTGTAGTGCTGCTGGTACTGACGCACCACTTTGGCATGAAGGCTCTGAAACGCAACAGGAGTCAGGACAAGGGCTGAACGATTTATTTCTATTTATATTGAATTATTTCAAGGTTCCCCATCTTAAAGTGTATTTTTAGAACAAACACATTGTACGAAATGAACATGGTCATTGATTTCTGCACGACAACATCCAATGACATTTCTGTTTGCTACTTGTGACCACTTTTTGCCTATTTTAGTCATTTTGCACTTCTTTTTTTGCCAATTTTGGACCATTTTTCTCGACCTTACAGCTATTTCTAGCTTTCGCCATACTTTCTTGCCTATTTTTGTTGCCTTTGGCCAATTTTACCACTTTTTACAGGGTTTTTTTGTGGCTTTTTTCACTATTTTTGCATCATTTTTCTGAGTTTTCTCTGAATTTTCTTGTTGTTTTTGTTGCTTTTGGCCATTTTAGACATTTTTCACTCTTTTTTGCAACTTCTGGTTTTGGTTTTATCCCAATTTTTGTTGCTTTTTGGCAATTTTTGACACTTTAAACCAAATTTTATTCATTTTTATTGCTACTCCTTACTGTTTTTACCCCTTTCACCTCTTAGATTGTTTTTCTTACAAAGATAGTTTTTGACAGTTTGCCTCCTTGGTGGATTAAGTAACTTGGGTGTAGAGCAGAAAACATGTAATAAACATTACATTTACTATTGTAAAACATCTATCTGCTATTCTGACACATTTCAGGTTAAAGAAATATTGCACTGTCTGTGATTAGAATATTGCAACAGGACATGTTGGTATTTAATCTAATTTGTGATTCATTGCCCAGCGCTAGTCAGGACATTTAAAAAGTGCCACACTGATGGATTTGTAATGAAGGTGTTGGATCTAACCTCTAGCTGAGTGCGATTCTGCTCCGCCAGGAAGTCCAGCTGCAGGTCATGAAGGTAGTACAGGTAAGGCCGGGTGTGATTGTCCACAAACAGCAGTGACTTGTTCACAAACTCCTCCAGAATGTCCTCCACCTCCTCTGGCTCCAGCTCCCACAGTATGGACAGCACCTGCAGGACAGAATCAGTTAAAAACGAATAAACAAAACCAGTCACATCCCTCCTCAGGTGTAGCCAAACCTGTGCAGGGATTTTGATGTCCTTCTCTAACACCGTGAGGTCCTTGTAGAGCTCTCGGTGCTCCTCAGGTAGGACTTCGATGCTCGCAGACATTGCTTGGTCGAGGGCATCGTAGTCGTAAGATGATGACTTCTTTATTCTCTTGAACTGTTTCTGCTGCAGCTGGCGGAGGTAGTAGAGCCAGCGGTTTGGTTTCTCTCTGAGGAGAGCGCCAATCAGGGACACAACAAGAGGGGAACCTGGGAGGGAAACATTCACTCACTTTAAAACTGTACTCAAAAACAGGGCATGAAACAATATCTGTTATTTATATTTAAAGAAAACTAACCTTTGCATTCTCTGACGATGCTTCGAGCCTCTTCAGGAAGTCCCTCACGTTTTGTATTTGTATAAAGAGCCAGGATCTCCAGTCCTTTTTTTTCATCCAGACCGCTCTCAACTTCAACCTGATGTTTAGCTCCTACAAAATAAAAGTTGACCCAAAGGTGGATTTAATTTATCTAACTCTGAATACACATGCAAAAAAAAAAGATACTTACCACTGACAGAATCAGCGAGACTTCTGTTTCTGGTGGTCAGAAGGATGCGACACTGGATGTCGAATGCCTTCAACACCATGCTGTCCCAGATGTCGTCAAGAATCAGCAAAGATCTGAAAGACAAGAGACAGAAAAACAATGACTGTTGACCCTTTTTTAATCCTATTTTAATTTTTGTTTCGCTTCTCAGTTTGGAGCAGGTGTGTGTAGCTCTGATCATACCCATGCACATGCATCCGTGACATTTACATGCAAATGGATTATTATGCAAATTGGATCATGGTGTCATTTGGCAACTTTTAGTGACTTCTAGGATAGCCAACAGTGAGTTTCCTTACTGAGGAGTTAGCATGTTGAAACTAGTGATGTCTCACCCAGCTTTAGTAATGTAACACATGGCAAACTGTATCATTCTTTCAGGTTTTACATGACTTTACATTAAAAAAATTGATTAAATAAAAAAGTTGACTGCAGATTTTTTAGGAAATATGGTATTCTGGGCTGTTAAAGACAATAACAATGTACACCAAACCAAACTAAAAACTGTGACCACAAAAGGAGATAAATCCACACAGTGGATTTTATGAACCTTTCGCTTATGTGTAAGCTTTTCATAACTCTCAACAGAAATCGAAACACTCGTCTTTCCTACTGTACGAGAAGTTCTGTGTCTTGTCAATTATTGCTTTCGATCTTGTGTTTTGATACTTAAGGTTCCAGGTTCATTGTTCTGCTGTTATTGTTGTGTTTTGATAATCAGGATGAGTGAGGTGTCACTTCTAGTGACTGGATTCCTGGACTGGACTTCCCCAATTCTTCAGCTATCATTTGCTCCCTCAGTCTGTTATCGAAACCTGTAAAGCAGGTTTTTATCTCTGTAATGATGCATTTGCTATGTTCATTTGAGGAAATGAGTTTATTTGTCTATTCCAGATTTGGCGCAGCATTAAGGTGGTTTCCCTTCCTATATTTAGCTGGGTGGCTACAACAGTGAAAAACTGTTTATAAGATCAGATAACAACAAGTTTTTATTTCAGGCAATTTGCACTAAGTCAGAGCGTTTAAAGAAGGTAAAAATAAGAAAATTAATTTAAGGTGGCAAAAATGGTTGAACAGCAGAATAATTGGCAAGAAAAATTGGGAGGAAAGTTAGAAAATAGACTGAAAGTAGCAAAAATGAACCAAAAGTGGCAAAAAAGGAGTAAAAGGGGTTAAAATTGGGTAAAATGCAGCCACGAGTCACAAAGAAAAATGGCATGGGTTGCTGTTATCAATGTCAGTGTTCACTTCCAAAACTTTTTTGTTGAACAATACATAAGCTGGGGAACCTAAAATAATCACATATGCAATACATGGAAAATTAATCACAATCAGATCATTTTTGCAAATCGTTCAGCCCTACCACTTAGTGACGGACTGAAATATTTACTTTCACTTTCTTGAAAATCCTCACATCAAAAATAAAATATTCCTTTAATTGATCTTCATTTACCTTCACAATTTAAAATCCAAACATCAGCATTTTCATTCATTTCAAGTTATGCAGGGCAGCTGTGTCCAAAAGCTCCTCGCTTCTCTCCTCACAGCTGTTTGTTTTGTCTTTATCCAAGCTAAGATCAATAAGCTTCGCAGTTTCACCTTGTGAACAAACAGTACGTAAAAGCAACTAGTTCTCTGTGTGTTTGTGTTCACCTGAACTCACCTGGGGTATTTGCGCAGCATGAGGAAGCGCAGGCGCTCCTTGGCTTCATCCAGAGAGTTCGGAGGCCGGTGTAGAGACTGTGAATCCAGGCTCTGCTCCAGACGGAAACACAAAGACTGGATCCTCACCAGCAGGTCGGGTTTGTCCAGCTGACCGATGGACAACCAGTGGATCCCACCTGGAAAACACTCTGCATGAAAGAGGAAAGGAAAGGTTAAAAAAATATCTAAGCATTGAGATAAGTTTGTAAAAAGATGATTCACCTTCAATGAGTTCGTGATGTCTGACAGCCTCAGAAGCCAGGACGGATTTCCCCGAACCAGCCATGCCGAAGATCGTGACCCATCCGGCTTCTTTCTGCAGGCGGTAGAGTTTCTCCCTGACTCTGTTCACGAGCTCCTTTCTGCTGACAAACACCACCGGCCTCTGCGGCACGCCACCTTCACTGAGCACTGTCTGGACTGTTAGACAGAAGAGAAAGGGATTCAAATAAAAAAAAAAACACGTCATGAAGCGTAATTAAGAAGCTCCCTCTCTCTCACCATAAGATGTGAAGCAGTCAGACGAGCCGTTCTGTTTGCTGGGGGATGCTTGTGGTAGGTCTCCATGAAGCAGATG
Source organism: Thalassoma bifasciatum (assembly GCA_008086565.1). Taxonomy (NCBI): domain Eukaryota; kingdom Metazoa; phylum Chordata; class Actinopteri; order Labriformes; family Labridae; genus Thalassoma; species Thalassoma bifasciatum. Next base: position 66,335 of record RPOG01002077.1, on the reverse strand, counting down.
TGCGAGATCATCGTAAGCCTCTTTCACTAAAGCGTTATAGAAGGAGATGTAGGCACGGTTGTCCTTTTTTAACAGAAGATCCAACAAAGCAGCAGCCTGATCCTTCCTGTTGGGCTACAGGACGAAGAGTTGAAATGTATAAATTAACTCATGCAGTTTTCAGAATCCTAATTAAGCTGCTACAAATATTTATGATTTCACCCCCTGTAGTGTTTTTGAAAATGAGGATGAAGTTTTGAAAACTTTGAAAAGTTTAAAGCAGCTACAATAAAAGTTCTAAAACTCACCTTCGTCCTGACCCTCTCCTCCTCATCCACAGTGAGAACGTCGTCACTGATCATGTGATCCATCAGGTAGCTGGGCTTGATATCCTGCTCCAGCCTGTGGCGAAAGCGCAACAAGCAGCTCCTCGACCTTTCCTCCAACGCCATCTTTGAACGGCACGCCGACCATGCACTGCAAATAAATGGGAAAAGATCAAATTTGACGTTTTTGTACAAACTGTTATAACATAATTTCAACATTTTAGTTGACTCATTCATTCTTAATCATCTATTTCATTATTGTAGAGTGTTGATTTCTTTTATCCTTACTTTCTTATTAACTTCTTTTTATCTTTAATCTTATGGCTATTTAAATACATTACCTTAGTTTTTAAAAATTAAACTGTTTAAGATTTAAATATTTTTTGTACAGGTGTGCATTGGTCTCTAATCTACAATCTTGCTTTTTCAGACTACATATGTGAAGTCATAACTCTAGTTTATATATTTAGAGGGAAAGATGCTTCATAAATAAAAATTGATCGTCTGGTTGATAGAAAGTAGGGCTGAACGATTTGCAAAAATGATCTCATTGTGATTAATTTCGCCTACATTGCAATTGTGATTTATCTTGCAATATGTTAGGGATCCCGTCTTATGTGCTGTTGATGTCAATTGACACAGTGAAGGGGGTGATATTTTTATCATATTTGCTTTGAATGAGAAAGATACATACGTGAGGGACAAAAGAAGGATTTTTGTAAATAAAAAAACACTCAAGAAACTGTTTGCATGCATAATTACTTCTCAAAAGAAATTAGAAAACCGTAAAAAAAAGGGTTTTGGGTCACTCATTTTAGAGAGTGAAACCAAGACATTACATAGACTCCTTATACACTGAGTGAATTAAGTCAAGCCTCTTTCTCTTGAAAGGGTTGAGTTTAGGGTTGTTGAGAATAAAACATCAGCTGGACGAACAGGTTTTTGATACTTTTGAGGTTAGGGACATTTTAGGGATTTTACATATACTAAATTGTTAAGGATCACATTTTAATAGTTACAGTCTATAGACATAATTTTCATAACTATTAAAATAAATACAAAAGTGATGAAGGAAGTAAAAATCTCCAAAAGTTGATAAAATTACACAATACAACAATACAATACAACTGTTTCAGACAGCTGTTCACAGTGGCCTTTCAAAATAAAACAGGCACTACATTAGTGATATCTGACAGACTTAAAAACCCTTTTTTACTTGAGTAAAATACGAATGTTTAAATAAAGTACTGACCTGTTTAATTTCAACAAAGTCGATGAATTTCGGAGCAGACACGAGAATCAACAACATGTACTGTGAGCACTTTTTGACAGCTCTGTAAAGTCTAACACTGAATACGAAAGTGAAAAATAAAGCTACATGTCAGAGCTATATTTAAATCTGCCTGCGTATATTATCGGAATCACTGAGCTTATCCTTTTCTTTCGTTTGTCTGACACACTTTTCTCTCATTTCAATACTTGTCCAGACAAGTTCACTCTGTCCTCTTGGATATGAAACAAAGAAAACAACCACAGCAGATACTTACGACCAACTTCTTCTGAAAACGATGACAGTATTTGTTGAAAAGTGTGGAATAAAGACGCAAAGTTGTGTCAAAATGAGTCCCAATGTGTAAAAGGTTGAATTGAGTTCTGTCAAATTGCACCACACGCCCAATTTGCAATGAAGCTTCCTGCTCTGTAACAAAAACAAGAACCCCGGTGAGAAGCAGCCAATAGCAGCGGGGGATTTAAACCACGTGACGGGTGAAGTCATGCTGCTCGCGAATGTGTAACTAGGCAAACTGGTGCTGCCTTCATTGACACGACAACTGCTCGGAAATAAGTGTATCATTCATCGAAATAACATTTTCGAGGGCTTTTCAGTCGGTTTAGTATCCATTCTTTTTCAGCACCTTTGCACTCATACTCATTTTATTACATTACCTTCCTTTTTGGGATGAAATAACGATGCATTGAAATTTAAAAATTAAAACTTTGAGTATACACGTCTTTATGGCAAAATATCCAGACTGTACACAAAGGTTACATTACTCCCTAGTGACAGCAATACATGAGGATGTTGTTTGTTCCAGTTTACAGTATAGTCCAGTGTCATAAGACTGATAATGCTCTTATGTGAAGCCATAAATAGGTTGACTGCATTTGCTGTAAACAAAACAGCAAGGTGCGAAACCTGGAAATTAAGTTATAATAAAATATTTTGTATAGTTTGTTGTGCGTGAAATTTTCTGCACTACAACTAGAGAGGAAATGAGATATACATGATTAACACAACTAATTCATATTTTATCAGTGAGCGCTAAAACATATTTTTGTTGAAAGAAGCTTGTTTTATATCTGCAACAATATGATTAAACATACACCATATATTTGCTGCTAAATGACATTTTTAAAATTCTGACTATTTTTGCTGCACATGCTCTTGAAAATAACAGAAGCCCTGAAAGGTCATGATTAAATGTGTATTATTGTCTTAGTTTCTGGGAATAACGAGTGAATTTAAGGTGTTTTCTCAAGGGCTCGACTTATTTTTCACATTATACAGAGAGAAAAAATGGGTTTAATTGAAAAAGAGCTTGTTTTCCCAAGTTAATAACACCATTTTCCAATGATCTTGCAGGTGAGCAGCAGACATGTTTTCTCCAGCTCCTGAACTTTTTGCACTATAACATCAGAATCACCCCTTTTTTGTTGAAAATATGACAAACAATGACTTTGTAGAAGAGGGAAATGTGAAGGGATTTCCCTTTTTGGCCTTAACTATATATCTGGAGAAAACTGAGAAAGTGGGCTTCCGTAAATGTAACTTCCTTATGTGTTTGATGTACCTGTCTTCTAGTTTATGTCATAATTATCTATTATCTATAATACAAATAGGTTTAATGTTATGATTGAGTATCACACTGTACATGAACACATTCTTGAACACATCGTAACATATTAAACTTTCTTTTTAATCTTTTTTTCTCATAATTGCAGTACAGAAAAGAACAATAACTTCCCACAATTTTATGTAAACTTCTGTACAAGTAGACAAGTGTTTTTCTTTTTTCCCCACCCCCCCAAATGTTAATCAGTCCAATGGAAATGTGTCAGTTCAACTTTTAAGTTCAGCACCTCTCACGCCCCCGCAACAGGTTCTAACAGCCAACACAGCGATACTGTAACAACTACAGTACCCTAAAAATGTAACAACAACATAACAACTCAATCAATAGAACAAACAATCCACTGGAAGCAAGTAAGTAAAAGTATAGAACATACATCATGTGACAAATACTCAAACAAATCAAGTAAGAACAAAAAAACTTAACACAGAAACAAGGCTACTCATGCAGACAACGTGCATTTCTTCCTTTGTAAGGTCAACACCCTCTTTTTTTTTTACTCATTTTGCTCTAAAGTAACATCAGTGGATTAAACAGAACACAAAGTTTAGTTCTCTGGCTGATTAAAATATTTTAAAGGGAGAGCAAATGGGGAAAGGCTATCTCGTGGTTTGCATAAATGTGCTTAAAGGTGGTCGGAGTTAACTGTAGATTTTCCCCCTAAAGCTACTTAAAGATAAATAACACCATGAATGTAAAGATCTGTGCTACTCTGCTACTTCTCTAAATATTTCATCTTCCTCTTTGCTCAATAAAGCTTTCTGTGTGTTTCAGACATGTTCCTTGTTTCACAATAACAGGTGGCTAGTCAGAAAAGTAGGGATCACTTTTAGGTCCAGAAATGTATCGTTGGTAACACTGGTTCACTGGTTTTTAGCAGTAAATGTGTAATTATTCAATGTATTGAAAAGCATCTATAACAAAGAATGCAGGTCATCTCTGTGATGCCTTTACTGCAGCACCGTCACTTCTTGATGTAGTGATAAGAACTACAAAAGTGACTCCTGCTTAGCAAAGCAGCGGTACTAACTAGCTGTTGTAGTACCTCCAGGCTTTAACTAAGACTAAAAGCAAAGAGACTCCTCTGGCTGCTGGAGTTTGGAGTTTTATTTGGAGGTGACAGTATCTTGAGAGGAGTCCTGAGGAGGGTTTGCTGCTGGTTGGCCGTCGCTGAACAACAGCTTCCTGATGATGTCAGCGTAGAAGGGTCCGTAGACCATTTTGTTGTAGCCGACTATGGAGCTGAATTTGGCTCCGATCAGCATCAGTTCAGGTTTGATGGCGGTCAGGCCAGCTGGTATCTGTTCAAGTTTGACGTCATGTTTCGCAGCAAAGATGAGAGCTGTGAAGTATTGCAGCACACGATCCTCTGCAAAGGAAAAATGTCAGGTTAGAAACACCAAAGAAAACGGGTATTACGATCATTTTGCCACTATTTGAAATCACTCATGCTTGGAAACTCTTTTTATGTTAAATTCAGCTTTAATATGCTATTTAAATGCACAAAAGGAGTCCCTGAAACATCTTTGCCATCCCTTTAACTCACCAACAAGTGTGCGAATGGGATTTTCCTTTTGAGTGATGCTGCAGATTTGTCCTTTGAGTACATCTTGCAGTGCTGGGGTCAGTGCAGGATATCCTCGCTCTGTTAAAGACTTGTTCAGCTCACAGCAGATCTGAGCACTGACGCCCTCTAGTGTCTCTTCAAGCTTATAGCCCCTACAGATAGACAGAGAGAAAACATGACCTGATTGGTAAACATGACCTGATTGGTAAATGACCTCTGATAGGAGCACAGATGATTAAAAAAGGATAAAAAGAGGACGTGAACTGACGGGCTGTGCATTCCTTCCAGCAGCACACTCGTCATCCTCTTCAGGCGGTCCGAAAGTGAAGACAGGCCTTGGATAGGTCCCCCGACAGTGCTGTAGACGATGAGCAGCACCTCGTTCACTGCTTGAACTCGCTGCAGCTGCCACTGAATCTCTCGCAGTCGCGTCTCATCAGTCATCAACGTCTAAACAAAAACATCTGCGTTAATACCTCACAAAGAGGGACTCAAGTCTCGATCAGGTTGTCAAATCCCAAATGCACTCACCTCAGGTAGAGGCCTTGCACTGTAGTCCCAGGTGAGGAGGCTGAGGAAGGCAGTGTTGATGACCTGAAAGGGCCCAAGTGTTGCTCGCTGGCCTTTGTTTTGTGTGGGGATGGCAGCCAACTGCAGCTCCTCCAGGGTGGATTTAATCCAGGAGGTGGTGTGCTCCAGAGCGCCTAAACAGAGAAAAACAAATCACTGATCAAATCTCTGACCACACAGGATTCTATTTTTTCTACTTTTCCTACTCCTTTCTTCTTTGATAAGAAGTCGTTTCTGGTAGTTTATGGCTAAGAAATGACCTCACTGAAAGGTTTGAGAGAGTATCCTGAGGGTTTTTTTCTGTACTCACTTGGTGTTTTGTCCAGGATACTCTGAAAAGTTGCCCTCTCATATTCGACACCATTCCTGTGCAACTCAGCCCTCAGGTTATTGATTGTAAGGTTGACCATGTCCACCTTCATCAGGTCCAGCACACGAAAGATCTCTCTGATGGGTGAGAAAAAAGCTCCAATGAGAGAGAGCCTCTTGAGATCATGTATTTTCTAACTGAGGATATCAAAGCCCTACCTGAACAGCGTCACAATGTTGTCAGTGCTTTCCCTCAGCTTCCTGATTTCCTCGTCTCTCACTGGGGCGCACAGCTTCTCCATGGTGGAGATGATGTAAGAAGCAAGTCCTTGGATGTCTACAGCGTTGTTGTCAGCCTGCTGACGGATCAGGTCCATGTCCAGCACCTCTGTGATCTGGGTCCTCATCCGGTTGCTCCCGGGGATGAGGAATGACAGTAAGATCTGTACGAGGGGGAGACGATGTGACAATGTCATCCTCCATGGAAAAGACACCAACAATTTTCTAGAGACACAAAGAAGCTGTAAACATACAAATGTGAACACTAACCTCTCGGATCTCTTCCAGCAACTTGATGGCTTGTCCGTACTCAGGTGGGTCGTCATTCAGCTCTGACTCAAGGATGTCCCAGAAGGCCTTGTGGACATTATCCCTCACTAACTTCCATAAACTACAAAATTTAAAAAAAAGATGCTGGATTTAGTCAAACAAATTTTTTGCATCATTTAAACCCCACAGAGAGTCATGAAAGTATTGCATGTGGGCCGTCAAATCATTTCCAAAGGATAAAAATATATAGAACAATGTTTCAAATGTTAAAACTTTTGAAGGGATATTAAAAATGTTCAAATATTTACATATAAAAAGTGCTCTAAGAAGGCCTTATATGGCTTCCATATTCACAGGGACTTTGCCTTTAAAATTCAAGCCTTTTTCTTTGAATTCAAAAATACAAAATTCAGTTTCACTTCAGCACGGCACAACCACAAATTCATCAATGAAGAAAAATATATTGAGCATGGCTTTTTATGCTCTACCTGTCCTGAGGTATGCTGTTCATCTCCAGGCGGAAGTTAGGGTTCACAGTGATCTCATGGCTGAGGCTGAGGTTGGACAGGTCTTTGGCACACTTCATAACTTCATCCAGAGTCAAAGTTTGGGGTGGGCTTGCTGCGGTAGCAAAGAAACAAGTATTGGCTTTGTAAGTCAAATGAGGAACAAAATAACATGAATATCAATCAGTTAAGTCTGGGACAAAAGGAAAGTCAGTTTCTCTAGAAAGCGAAAGATTCAAACTCATAAAAATGTGAAGTCTGGGGTTGAGCCCACTCACAGGAAGGAGAGCAGTGTTTGCTGGAGCAGTCGCTGGTGAAGCTCTCTCGGGTACAGTCCAGATCGCTGGCTGAAGTCAGGCTGTCGCAGCGCTCTGACGAAGACTCCACATCGCTGCCCTGATCCTCTCCACTGGATGCGGAGGACGGCCCCTCGTCTTTCAGAGGCATCTTGGGTCACAGCTGCACAGAGGAGGCTGGTTATTACTCTGAAGATGTGGCATTTACACCACTTTGGTATCGTTCAGCTCCTAAGCTTCACAATGTGTGTGATGAACTTGTGACACTGTTGCAGACTCGCAAGAAAAGGGTTTGAGATAATTTGCTGGAATTATGCTCCTTCATTTCCTGAAACTATTTTAAACACACAGACTCATCAAGATTGCTTTTTGACAGCAAAAACACCTGGAAGGAGAGTTTATTATTTCTCCCTTTTCTTCCAATTTTTATGCAAAAACTTAACAAAACAAGTAGAATATATGTTTTGACATTTTGTACTTCAGCTCATTTGCCATTCTACCTCCACTGAGTTAAAGATTAATGTATGAACCCAATGATGAAAATAGTTCCAATGAAACGTTGTTTTCACTGCAGTTTCAGGAACAAACACTGAAACACAACATCTGGCTTTTTATAAAAAACTACTGTAAAGGAGAAATGTGTCCAAAAGAGAGGCATAGCCCTGCCCTCCAAAAACCCTGAACTGTGATTGGATATTTGCCTTTTCAAAGGGGAAACTGGCACATGGTAGAGTGGTTCAACCAAGTGGAGGTCCAGACCTCCAGAGGACTCATAAAACTCTGAAAAGGGTCACAATATGCCTACCAAAACCAAACATTTACAACTGCATATTTCATCCATTGTTGTGAAATTCAAAGCTTGTACAATTCTGCTGGGTATAAATATGCACATCTTTAAAGATCTGTTTATTTTTTTCTGTTTTTGGATTGGTTAACAAGTGTATCCTCACAATAGCTGGGTGAGATCATCCATCTCTGGCACCACTATTTTGGGGGTAGGGGGCTTAAAAGTTTGGGAGAAATAAGTGTTTAAAAATGTAAACAAACTCTTGCATAATACTAACATAGCAACTTTTTAGAATGGAAGGTATAAGTAGAAATTGTGATGCTGAAATTATGAGTTTGACGAGCCAGAATTTAGCTGCTGATATCTGTTTATCTTTTAAAGTTACGCACAGAAAAAATGATCTGTATATGATACTGTGAGTGAGCAGTTAAAGATTATATAATTATAAAAGACTTAGCACATCAATCAATTGTGTTTATTTGTGTTTATGGCCACAAAGTTAGGCCAACACATTTAAAACAGACTTCTGGAAAAGGATCAAGTTGTTATATTTTCAGTCAAAACCAACAATTTTTTTAAACAGCTAAAAATATGTCAAACTTCATGTGTCCTTTTTATGAGTCTACTAAAAATAAAACAACCACTTACAGCCACATAAAAGTTCACTGCAGGGAAAATAAGCTTCACCTTGAGTTTACCTGAGCTGCTCTTTGAGGTAACATGTTCAGCAGTGGCTGCCGTTACCAAGGAGGCAGCAAGTAAAGAGAAACATAAACAGTTCACACTCATAAAACAGTTCATGAAGTCAGTATCCATGGAGAAAAAGTCTTGTGGTTTATTTCTTCAGATAGACACCACAACCTTATCAAATTCTCTGAGCGTGCATGAAGAAATTTATAGCAAAACACTTGATGATCCAGTGTTTGCTCACTGCCAAAGGGGACCCATTTCCATAACTAGGTTCAAACAAAAGCTTGTTTCTCTTCAGGATAAAACGGACACTATGCAGGCTGAGCAGCTGTCTCTCCAGGGCAACAATGGACAACAGAGGTGCTTCTCAACGGTCAGCTGATCCTGTTACACCTGTGTCGTCTGCCTGACAAATATAAACACATTACCCTAAACCAAGAGAGAGAGAGAAGGATAGATTACTGTCACTGTTCCCTGGCTAGGCGCCTTCATTTCTAATATTATATCAGACATACAGTGCTGGCAGGGTGACCCTTGGGTGTTCCTGTCCCTCGTCTCAGTTATCTGCTGCCAAAAATGAACGCACACGCCCTCGCTCGCTGCTCTTCTGGTTTAAAGATAGCTCAAGGGGTGATGGGGGGAGTGTGAGTGACTTCCATGTACCCCCGCTGTATTCATTCATTACATCATGTGCTAGACTGGACAGATAGGTCACAAGCAACCCAGTAGGCCAATTTTCAGAGATTATCTCAAAGGGATGGGGGCAGGGGTACAGTCCAGAAAAGTGATTACGGATTAGATGGACTGTCATCTGCTGCCTCATCGGGAGAAATCCTCTTAAAAGAAGTTTGATTGTAGATAATGTGGCACAATTGTGCTGTAAATATAGAACAAATTTAGTAGTTTGAGAATAAAATGAAGCAAAACTGTGACTAATGTGTACTGGTAACAGTGCACAGGCATGAAAAACATGTCCAGGTGCTTTGGATTAACATTAGAGTGTCCAAATGTCCTCTTTTTCCTGAGCCTGTCCTCCTTTTTGGTGGTAAAATTATATCATGGGGGTTTTTATAAACTGTCCTAAATGTCACAGTTTTCTCAGCTTGCTCTATAGTCATACGATAAATGATATTGATAATAAAGAGCTGCATTGGGTTATTGGCATCATCAAAATGTTGAGCAAGCAGGAAAACATGGTCTGACTGTTTGCACTGCGCTCCGTGATGGATAATGCTGAAGTGGAAATACACTTTTACGGATGAACTGCAGATATTAGCCAGTATCCCTCTCTTTGTCATGGTAGTGACCGGTGCTGGGAATTGTTTTTTGGCCCATGTTAAGTTAGATTTAGAGCTAAAATGTCGAAACTACGAAAAAATAGTCAAAATTTGTGTGATGTAAAGTCAAAATTTTGAGCTAAAATGTCAGGACTATGTGAAAATAGCAAAAGTTTTTGAGATGAAAAGTCAAATTCCGTCAAGCGCCAACATTTTGAGCTAAAAATCGAGGTTATGAGAAAAAAGGTCAATATTTCAATATAATTAAGTCAAAGTTTAAACTTTTTGTCTCATAAGTTGGACTAGTTATCTCAAAATTTTGGCTTTTAGTCTTAAAACTTTGACTATTATCTCATAATTTTGACTAAATATCTCATACGTTTGATTTATTTTTCATCTCAAAATTTCAATTTTTTATCCCACAATTTGATTTGGTAGTGGCCAAAAACAATTCCCAACACTGGTCATGACCATCCACACCTGCCGGGAAGAGTACATTGTGCACAGATTTGACATATTAAGGTCAAAATTCTGAGATGAAATGTCAACATTATGAGACAAAAGTTGAAATTTTGCCTTTTCATAGCAAAATTTCAACTTTACTCATGCAAAACAGTGCAATTCAGAAAATTTCAACAAAGCCATTTTTACATTTTCTATACTTCGAACTTGCAAAAATAGGATTCAGTGCATTATCCATGCTTACATTACAGAAATTTTTCACTTCAGACAGAAAAGGGGTGTTAAAGATATGTGCTATGAAGCTACTTTCTTGTCCTTGAGTATTTTTGGATATTCTCTCCAGAGGCTGGGTAGAGAGTCTTCTTTTTGGGCTTTTACAGTATGATCACCCTATATTAAGATTACATTCGCAAAACGTGAGGAAAATACAGGAACCGATGTGTCAGTGCTGTGATATATGGTGCAAAATGTAACAGACAAAGAAAGCCTTTAGGGATCCAGATTTCACTGCAGTATAATGTAAACAAAGCAGTAGATGAAGGAGGCAGGGCTAACTACATGAAGACTGCTTTTATTGGCTGCAGCTCCTTGTCTCTCAGCCCTACATGGAAAATGTCTGGTTACACTGCCATGCACATGCATAAAAAAATATCCACACACGCGTGAGAAGTGGGTACACGTGATCTCAACAGCAGATCAAAACAATAAGTGTAACCAATTATTTTAATAGACATGAAAATATGTTGTTTACGACGCCCTTACAAAGGCGGCAGCTGTATTCCTCACCTTCGACGATATTACAGTGCATAATTGTTGTAGACAGGCAACTTGTCATTGTTTTATTTACAGTCTGGCAGCATTGAGACACTTATCTTTGTTATGTGAACACACGCTATGTTAAAACTACAGATTTAAAGTCAACTACAAATCAATCAAAAAATAGCGTTTTAGAAGACGACGTCAGTTGAAAATAACTTCAAAATCCTTACTAACATTTACAGAACTAAAGAGTTTTTACACGACTGATATTTCACAGGATGAAAACAACACAAATGTCGCTTTAAACAAGCAGCTTTTCCAGAATCTTCGACGACTAAACCAAAGTTTCAGCACAGCAACACTTCACACAGACGTTAAAAGTTAATACCACGAAGCCAGGTGGATGATTAAAAATAAAAGATAGTGTAAACCAACCTCATTCAAGACTCCGGAAAAGGAGAGTGACAGTAAAAATAGTTCAGCTGTGACAGTATTCGCCGCCGTCGTCGTCTCACTGTGGTTTAAAGGTCCTTTCGTTACCTCAGCTACAACAGTTTGTCCTAGAACGGACGAAACCATTCCTCACATAGGGAGGGGGGATTAATGATCAAAACAAAGGCTTACACAATATATAGACTCAAAAATAAAATATGTGGTATGAAGTTGGGTTTAAACACAATCAAGTTAAACATCTGGTGCAGTTAAGTAAGCGTAACTCACATTTCTACAATGTATCACTTTTAGTCATATTGGTACGCCCCGGTCTGCTTCACGTGGGACGTCTTTGTTTATGTTGGTTTGCGGATGTGACCTCAGTCCGTATCCACTCAAAGAAATCATTGCACAAGAATTCAGCTGCAGGTATCTGCTAGTTATGGGGAAATTAAGCTTTTATTGTAGCCTTCCAGCTAAATGGTTCACTTAAGTGTGTTTTTTATCGAGGCTTTATGTGCACACAAACCCCCTGCTGGTCAAAACTATACTATAGGACCTAGGTTATACAGTATGATAATGTGTACAGTATACAGTAGATAAATTACGTGACACCCACTTTTTTAGACTTTGTTAGACGACGATGGGTCGAAGCTTTGCAGCATTTCATGTCCCTGGAATCTTGTTTGTAAAAGAAGATAAAATGTGTTTGACCACTAGAGGGTGCTGCTGTTTCTGAAGTCCCAATTCAAACTCATGAAAATCTGACCTGATATAATGTACAACTTTGAGAGGAAACTTTTTTTTTGACAAAAATTCAAGCATAAAAAATAAAGCTTGTAAAGGAAAGTCACTTAGTTGTTCTGGCAAATAAATAAATAAAAATAAAATAACAATAATACTCACCCCTTCCCCTTTGAGGTGCTGTCATGAGGTGAAAAAGAACAATTGTTTCAAATACCAAAAAGGTTCTTATACAAAATGAGTCTATAGATGAAAATAATTCCCAGTCTCCATATTTGTCATATTGTAAGGAATAACCATCAGTCAACAGATTGTTTCAAAGTTAAGAGCATTTTTTTTGTTTCAGATGGAACTTCTCCCATAAATTTTATTATCTAAATCCCAGTAAAGTAATATTTCCATTGCTGTATATTTATGTATATATTGATAATAATAACAACAACACAAGAAAAACAAATTTCCAAAAACAGAAAAACAGTGTGTCCATTTAAAATCTTTATTTAGATCCCATTCGCACATTACACGTGTAATATTATTATTATTATTATTATTATTATTATTATTATTATTATTATTATTATTGTTATTGTTATTATTATTATATTAGTAGTAGTAGTTATTATTATCTCATTATTATCTAATTGTTATCTCTCACCAATTTTATTGATTTATTTATTTTTAGTCATGTCATGTTGCAGAATATGGGTTTTCATTTCCATACAATTCGCTTTTAGAAATGAAGATGATGGAAAAAACCTCTTGAGTGCTGTGACGCAGTGGCGCGGTGACGTCAACAGGAAACGTAGCATAATAAACAACATCGCGCTTGTCACTTCTGTTAACTTCAGTCCGTGTTTACTTTTGGGGACACGGTCCGATCGCACTTTTCTCTTCTTTTTCAAATCTCTTAGTTTTCTCTCATTATATATCTGTGAGCTGAGTGAAGCTAACAGGAGTTTGCTGCCTGTACGGTAGCGTTAAACCAAAATGGATGATAACAAGGTAAGATGCTAACAGCTACGAGCTAACGACTCCAGGCTTTTAACAGCAAATATGATCCTAATATACTCCACTTCGGGATTTTTCTCTATAAACAGGTGCTGTCTGTAGATTTACTTTGAAGTTGTGTATCAGGTTTATCCTGAGATAACTCTAAGGTTGCCTTTCTGAAAATAAAGCCCTAACAACAAATATCAAACTGCATGCAAACAGAAATGCAATCATAATAACAAGTATGAAACGTAATCTTCATAAAACATTTAATAAATACATTTAGATGTAAGAGTGAGTCAGCAAATTGGTCGATGAAAAGGATTTCAAAGTGCTAATAATTTCTTACTTCTCAAAAGTTTGGCAATTCAAATAATTAGCTCGTGGTTTATTTTTATTATAATCATGAATTTTATTGCATCAGTGTTATGGCATGGTGCTTGCCAATCAAGCATAATAAAATCAACTAACTATTTGGTAGTAGTTTTGGTGCTGTGGGCAGGTGCCCAGTCCTGCAGATTGTATCAGCATCTTTGTAAAGATTTTGGGCAGATGGAAACATGATGTGCTTAAAAATCTGTCAATAGTTGTGTCACATTAGACTAAATTGCAATATGGCCTGTTGCAATATTCCAATGGCAGACAGTGCAATATTTCTTCAATATTAAATGTTTTGATTTGATGATAATAACACTGCATTGTCTGTCTCTTCAGATGGTGGCTGGCAAAGTAAAAAAACCGGGCAAACGTGGACGCAAACCTGCAAAGATCGACCTGAAGGCCAAACTGGAGCGAAGCCGTCAAAGTGCAAGAGAGTGCCGAGCCAGGAAGAAGCTGCGATACCAGTACTTGGAGGAACTGGTTTCCAGTAAGGAGAGAGCTATCTGTGCCCTTCGGGAGGAGCTGGAGATGGTAAGAGAACATTTGATCTGTTCCATTCCAGCATAACATCATTGTGTGTGGTCTCTTAGAGCTCTAGCTCTTCGGGTAATACAGCATTTGTTGTTACTTTGAATTTTTATGGTTTTATTTTTTAATAAAAAAGTCTATCTCTGGTTGTTTTTCTCTTACAGTACAAGCAGTGGTGTTCAGCCATGGATCAGGGGAAGATCCCATCCGAGATTAAAGCGCTTCTGACAGGGGACGAGCAGAAACTGCCTCCAGGGGGCAGCAGCACCAAGACATCGAAGAACAAGAACAACATTAGCAGTAGCAACGGCTAAATGCAAGAGAGAGTGAAAGTGTTTTGAGTACTGCTGCTGATTCCTTCTGCTATAAACACAAACTAACCACAGGCACACACAAACAGCCACAGGCTCCAATTCATGTCCTACATTTCCAATGTGTTGTAAGTCTGTTGCTGCTCCTTCTCTTTTCTTTCTTAACAATTTTCTTAAAAGAAGTTTGCAAGAAGTCCTGCTGTTGTGTTGAAGATGAGAAGCTGGAGAAGGGAATCTAAATGTACAAAGATGTTCAAGTGTGTTTTGGATAAATGTTAGATATATTTTTGTATTTTTTTTATGTCGTTATAGAGGAAGTTTCGTTTGTTTGCGAATGTGTTGTTGGACTTTCCCTTACTTCCTGTTAGAGGCTACAACTTCAACTTTTTCTCAACTCTGTTCTACATAATCTACAGAAATGAGGACACAGGTCACAGGCTACAGCTTTCATTTGTCCAATTTGTTTTTCCAGCCTAATTACAGAAAATAAGTTTAGGCCACTTTTGGAAGTTAAAGGCTCTTAAATTTGTTTTATTTTTGTAATGAAACTTTTTGCACTTTCCTTGATCTGGCTGAAGCACTTTGTTATGCGATGTTAGGTCAAAGCTTTGCAACATTTCATGTCTCTGAAATCTTGTTTGTAAAAGACAATAAAAATGTGTTTGACCACTAGAGGATGCTACATCTAAACTCCTGGTTTAAACTGATGGAAACCTGACTTTATTTATTGTACAACTTTGAGAGGAAAATAGTAGTTGAATAGAAATATGAAAAACAATTAATACCATTTGAAAAAGACTGCCTTTTAGTTGAGTGAGAAAAAAAAATTTTTTTTTGAAAGTGATGTCACTGGGTAAAGAAAAGAGGAGTATGGAAAATACCTAATAAACATCTTATGATATTGAGTCATATGATAAGAAACCCCCTAAAATCTCTGTATTTGTCATATATTGAACAACACTATCAATCGAAAGGTGTTCCAAAGGTTACAGCAGTTATAGTTTCAGCAGAGCACTTCTGTTCCAAAAGGTTTATTCATATCTGACTTCCCTACAAAAGTGATTTCTTTTCATACTTCAGTTGTTCAGTGTCAATGACTCAGCTTATGTTTATGGTTCATGTCAACAGAAACATTTAACCAACCTGACAAAAATACAACAACTTCTGCTTTCATGGACTTCTTCCCTTTACCTCTTTGTTCTTTTTCTGCAAAATCCCTTAACATCTCTCTTAAAAACTATACATTTTGCCAGGGTATGTAAACTTATGAGCACAGCTGTATACGTGTGAAAAAGAGCTCACTAAAAAAAAGATAATGACTGACAGAAGTTGTACTGTTCAAGTTTCAGTCAGACATTTGGTTTCATAACACCCTTTAGTTTGCTCCTTTGTATTTCAGCAAATGTAATTAGTCTGTAGTTTGTGTTAGCATGTTTGGCATCTTCCAGCTTTGCAGCAGCTTTGATCGTTTCCTCCTCATTCATCAGTGACAGTTAACCATGCGTGCTAATCGCTCCAGAATGAGAAACCTTTCAGAGTTCTCCTGCTCCCATCACATCCTTTGTCCTCAATCTGCTCACTGTACTGAAACTGAAGAATACAGGGGGATATTAAATGCTGCATAACTAAACCTGTCCAACCCCACAGCTTTGAATGACAGACCAAGTCATTCTGCTGAAAAACTACATTATTAGATAAAAAGTGACTTTGTAAAAAAAAAAAAAAAAATCTTTTTGAATTTTATTAAAAGCTTAGAAAAAAAAAATAATTCATTATTCTAAACGGTATGAAATTGTTAAAATAATCACTATGAAATAACTAATGATACTAAAACATTTAAAATTAAAAATTAAAGAAATATAAAACATATTCCATAATAAGATTGCCTTATTTCACAATTTGATGGGCATATTACATAATAATCTGTTATTTATTAAAATAATCTTTATTTCAAAATGTTGTTTTTATGTTAAGTTTTTGCTACTTGGGTTCCATAAGAATGTCACTTTGTTTTGTTTTTTTAATAAAGTTACATCCCAATGGAGACAAAAAAGCCTTCGTGATGCTGTTGCCATGGCAGCAGCCTGTTTAAATATATGAAAAGTTGTATCTGTTTTTGAAAACAATTCTCATAGTACATATAGTTTGCAGTACAGAGAAACTGTAACCGGTGTAGCTCTCTAGTTTTTGTAGTTTTGAGAATTTTTGGATCATTTATAGACACATCTGTGATCCCACAAGATGGTGAGTGATTTAAACTTTACTCAAGGGTTTTATCATAGGATTTTATTGATAAAATTAGCTGGTAAAAAGTTAACGATGAGCTAGCTCAGATAACTGAGAGTTGTTTTATTCATGCCGGTGTTTTTTGTTTCCAGCCGAAAGCTAAAGGCAAAAAGAAGGAAACTAAGGTGAAAGCGCCTGCGGAGTTGGAGCTGATGTCCACAGAGGAGATGTCCGTAGACCAGGTCAGAGATGTTACCTGAGCCATCATCAGAGCTCCTCAGGACACCAGAGACACTCAGCAACACACAACATTACTCATAAATTAAGATAGAATATCACGATAAGTGTGACAAAACAAAATATGTATGAAACAATTCAACCACAACAAAGGAGGGCAATTAAGCATGTTTTTGCGCCTGTGGGGGCACTGAAGCAGTTTTTGGCTCCCACACATGCACTTTGGCACGTTTTGGCTCTCAATAGGGCTTTTTAGCAAATTTTGGCCCCCAAGAAGGATCTTTAATGTTCATTTTGGCCTCCAATAGGGAAGTTTGTCATTCTTTTAACCAGCCAAAGGGATAGATTTATGTGGTTCCCCAAGTAAGAGGGCACCTTAGCACTTTTTGGCTCCAAGGAGGGCACTTCTGCATTCATTTTGCAGACATGTGATGTCTGTGACCCTGCAGCTGGAGGAACACGTGGTTCGCCTGAGGGAGGAGCTGGACCGGGAGCGGGAGGAGAGGGACTACTTTAGGCTGGAGAAAGACAAGTTGCGGGTATTCTGGGAAATCAGCAAGAGCAACTTGGAGGAGAAGAAGGACGAGCTGAGGCACAAGCAGATGGAGAGGAGGGAGGTGCAGGAGCACCATCGAGCGAAGATGACAGTGAGGCACACAAACACACAGATACACAGTGTAGCAATGTTTCATCAACTTTAAGGTTTAGGGTTTAGCTCCTGCAAGGAGTTTCTGTTGACCCAGAGGTGTCCGTGGAGCTTTGGTGGAAGAAGTCTAGTCCAGGTCAAAGAAAGATATCACCCTACTCTGTCAAAAAGAATATTGTATTTTAATTTTATTGCATCAATTAAAATACATTCTGTTTCATCTCTTCTTTCTTAATATTCAGCTGAAGAAACATTTGTTTTTCCTGTTTTGGGCTGGAAATAAAAAGAAAAATGATCCCAGGTGTTCCAAACTTCTACCTTTTGAACATCCTGTGTTGTGGCTGTCATCCAGGTGTACAAGCAGAAGCTGAAGCACATCGTGTCCGAACATCACAACACCACGTCGGAGCTGAAGATTGACGACGCCACCTGCACCGCCTTGCTCCAGAACCAGCACACAGCGTCTGAGCTCATGCTGCTCGAAGAACTTCACTACCTTCAGGCAAACTTCAGGAAGTTGAAGTTTGTGCACGCAAACCGCATCAAGGAACTAGAGCTGGTCAGTCTGCGTTCTTTGTTACACTCTGGTTTGTGTCCCGTTTGTTCCACTCACCTGTTGTCTTCTTTGTTTGTTTGATAGAAGCACCGTGTGGAGCTGATGGAGCTCACCAGAGAGTATGAGCAAAGGACCAGAGGTGAGCACACAACTCAAGAACAAATACAGGACGTATTCTGCACAATCGGCTGAGCTTCTCTTTTGATGCAGAACAAGTGGCGAGGGATCAGCAGGAAACGGTGAGTGAGCTGCAAGCAGGGGAGAAGAAGCACAGAGTTGAGCTCTTGAAGATGGAGGAGAGGTATAAAAGCTTGGTGGAGATCCTGCTGGTGGAACAGACGGAGGGGTTCGGCATAGCTATGTACAGCTACCTCAGGGCACTTGAGGAGAAGTCGAAAGAGCTGGGCCGGAAGGTCAGAGAGGCCCCAGAGTGTCAGAGCGTTGGAGGGAGAGGAGATATTTCAGCTTGACTTCACGCTCTGTTTTTTTTTTTCTCTGCAGAAAGCACTCTTACACTTGAAGAGTCAACAGGCAAAAGTAGAAAAGAAGATCTCAGCAGCCAAGCGAGAGAATGAACGTCTGGAGCAATCCCTGCAGGACGCCAAGGAGAAGCTCCTCCAGCTCCACAAAACACGCGAGAAACACAACGAGGCCAAGGCCGAGATGGCGGTGTGTCTGCCGCTTCCACGTCACACTTACTGAATGATCCACCTCATGATAGAAGTGAGTGATGATATAATGTGTCTTACAGTGCTCTAGAGCTCGCCAGAAACTCATCGAGAAGAAGCTGAGGGACCTGGACGTGGAGCACATGCTGCTGCAACAGGCCTATGAGACGGTGACCTCCTCACATCATGACTCTCACCTCCTCTCAGCATCACAGGTTTTATAAATCAGTGTTTCTGTGTACGGCGGCAGGTTAAGCAGGAGTGTGATCAGCTGCGGCAGAAGCAGACAGAAGCCATCTTGGACATCCAGCAGAGAAGTGGGCTGAAGGAGATGCGGATGAAGAGGAAGCTGGAGACGCTGACATTGGCTCTGGAGAAGGAGGAGGCTCGGCTCTGTGTGGCGCTGTCATTCTCCAAGGACCAAGCTGTGGCCGGCAACGCCGCCAACAAACTTCAGGTACAATCTCATCATCACGTGTTCAAACAGAGTGTTGTCCTTCCTTTGAGCAGATCCACAGATATTTCATTGTATTTACATCAATGATATTTTATTTATGTAAATTTAATCAAACTAACCGATGACAAGGTGATAACCATCAATTTTATTTGATTTACGTTGATTTACTCAGACAAAAATCATCAAACTTAGTTATTTTTATTGATGTACATTAATTTAATGACTTATGTCAGTTGAGTTTGTTCTACCTCAATCCACTTAATTTAAAAAAATTACATTTAATTTGTATTAATTTGATTTGATTTTTTTTCTATAGAGGTCAGTTTAATCCTTCTCCGGTTAATTTAATTCTTTTTCAGCACATATAATTAAATTTATGCACTAAATAGCACTTCATTTATAGATTTTAAATATAAATTAAACCCAATGTACATATTTGATCTTATTTATGGTGTTTAAATCATAAGAATAATTCAATTCTAAGTTATTTAATTCATTTGTTTCAGGAAATTCTGGAGTCCAAAGATGCCACAGTGAGCGCCTTAGAAGAGCAGTTGACTAGAGACTGTCAGGTCTGTGTGACTCAAACACGTTTTAGATGTTTTAATTTGTAGGTCTGAGAGAATCTGATCGTTACTGATGAACAACTCCTTCCTTCAGGAGTACGACCAGCTCCTGCAGCATACCAAAGAGGGGCTGCAGGCACAGGGGGTCCCGCTTTACAACATTCCCTTCAGAACCTCCAAACAGATCCTAGGTGGATGCCCTCGGGTCCAGAACTTCCCTCCAGCTGCTGCTGATGTCCAGAGAAAGGCCGCAGGCTCAGGGGGTCTTGCTTTACAACATCCCCCAAACAGACCCTCCAAACAGGTCCTGAGTGGACCCCCTGGGGTCCAGAACTTCCCTCCAGTCGTTGTTAAAAAATGACTAAATCACCTATTTCACCTATTTCATTTCAAGATTACCTTCAACTTTCAGACTTGAGCCTCAGAAAAGTTTGAAAGCAAAAATCCAGATGGCCCTAAGAGGCAAAACTTAATATTTCATTAAATGCAAAAGTATTTCAGCAAAACAAATCATGGTGTAAGTTGTGCGCGTAGACTGTGCAATCCGTGGACGTAATGACGTTCGGCTCAAACTGAAGCTTTCAGCAGATGGCCCGCCCCCTGGTGTCTGGCTGCGGTATAGTTCACAAACCCAGCCTCCCCGTGCATTCTGGACATGAGTGGGGAAAGTCTCAAGTCTTTTTTTACAGAGGAGTTGGTTTTTCATTTGTTATTGGATGTTAAAAACCGAGTTTTTAGCTCTGAAAACGGCCTTTTTTCCATTCATTTGTATGTGACTTCCGGAACTTCAGGAGCCAGCCTCAAGCGGTCATTCGAGGAACAGCAGCTTTTTTTTTTTTTTTTTTTCTTTAGCACTTCCGTGTTGTCTCAGCTTTTCAGACCGGAGGTTGCCGCTTGTTTTATATACAGTCTATGGTAGTCTGTGCCTGTCTTGTTTGGAGAGAACTCATTTGTTACTTTCACTGTGAATAAACATGTCCTCAAGAGCTGCCCTTGGTCATTTTCACAGGAATCTAATCCGGCCCTTTTGGAAAAAGTTTGGACACCCCTGACTCAGAAAGTCCTCACGGTCCCTTTAAGTTAATTTACATCGGTTGACTGTTTGCACTGCGCCTTTAAGAAGCCTGTTGAGTTCATTTGACTGGAGCTTCGATGACGACATCCTTTTATTTTTATCAGAGTGACCTCATCTCTTATGGCAGCACCAGCAGCAGGAGAGTCAAACCTCCGCTGCCTTTAGCTCTAACTTTACCGCTTCGACTTTCTGTCTTCTAACCCCCAACTTCTCCGGTTAACTGGCTCTGTCTGCGTCAGGAACACGAACCGCTGCCTGGACCGTTGACGTCGAGTTTTCAAACGGTGAGTTTGCCGAAAACGTCCGCATAAAGTCAAAATCAGCATCTGGTGAAGTTCCGTTGACGGGGCCTAAAGTTAAAGTTTAGTCCATGCGTGTCGGAGTGAACACCGTCAGGAACATGAAGCAGGAAAATGTTGCTGTTTTTGGGGAGAAACGGTTCGGTGGTCACTCGGACTGTAACAGCGAAACAGACCAACAAAATGTCAGGGAAGAGCGAGCTAACGTTTCATCTGAAAATGTCGCCCAAACTCTCATTATACACGTATTTACACTGTTTACATAACTGTCTATGAGCTGACACTAACCTGAAACCTGATATTTTTATTAAGAAACATGTCGACTTGAGCAACACAAAACCTCCGGCAAAAAAATGCAGGTTTGAGAAGCTGATGTGAGGGTTAAAAGTAAGTTTTACAGTCTTTTTGGCATAAATTGTGATCATTTTTGAATAAGATATGTCTGTGAACTCAATAAGAAGCTCTTACATATGAACAATTTACCTTATATACTCATTTAACTTAAAACATACTGATTACATAAGTTTGTTTTACCTGACAGTTCCCTGACTGTCCACTTGAGTATCACTAAGCCCCTTTAGAAATTAGGCATATTTGTACAGAAGACATTAATAAATTAATAATAACAATAATATTGATAGTAATAATAATAATAATTATAATAATAATAATAATAAGGCTTGTTAAAGTGTGAATTTTCACAACCATGTGTTGAAAACAAAGTATAATGCCAGCATCTACAAAGAATGTCTAAAATCTACATTTTTGGTGTCTTAGTTGAAATGAGTTATATCAATCATTTTCCTAAAAATGAATGGAAATTTTAAAAGATAGAGTTTATTTTGCACTGAGAAAAATGTAAATTTCCACAGATTAGATTATTAGATCAGCTTGAATTAAACCAAATCTTTGAAGAAATGGAAACTGTAGAAGGTGAAGTGAAAGTCTCATTATTTACCCTTTTCAACATTTTATTTTAATGTTTAACTGTCAACATGAACCCATGGATTAATTGCAGCTGAACTCCTAAAGATTTGATCAATGATTAGTATTTTCAAATGATTAACTTTTATCATGAACCCTTTGAAGAAACAAATATCAAAGTCAACCCAACTCTTACATTAACTTATTACATCCTTGTTACATAATATTTTGCCAGCTGACATTAAATCAAAGCTTGCACCTCCCTTTATGTTCATCAGGACTTAAGTAACACCAAACCCTCTTCAAAAAAATCTAAGTTTCAGTGGCTGGAGTGAAAGTTTCAATAAGTTTTCCAAATATAACCCTTCATATGTGGGCTCTTTTGAATTATATTTATTATCAAGAATCTATCGACAAATGTGAGCATCTTTGATTCTTTTTGTACACCTATTACACTATACAATGCTCACATTACCCTTTATTAGCAGAAAACTGTGTCCTGAGGCTTGTCTGTGTTAACACCAAACTCCCTTTTATAAATGAACAGTTTTGCTTTAAGAAAATGCTTTAACATCATCTTTAGACATAACCCTGACAATGGACACTTATTAATTATTCAAAGCCTTGGAAACAGAAAAAAACTCAAAAACTAACAAACACATTAATTATATAACTGGTTTGGTTTGTCCATAAAAGTTGATGTATTATGATTAGTATCAACCCGTCTCCTAAAACCGACACCTCCTAAAGACTCCCCCCTTTCCTACCCCGCCAACTGATCGTGACTCCAGGCGTGATGACATCACAGCTCTGGGTGAGAACATGGGAGTCAGACAGGGAGCTGTAGGGCTGATTCAACAAGTCAGGAGTTGGACAAAGTTGGCGCGGACTCATGGATGAGATGTTGTCTCTATGTTACGTGGAAGTGCAGCTGTTTGTCTCTGCTCCAACCTCAATCAGAACAAATGCTTCACTAACAGCCGTCAATCACGAGTCGATAAATACTGACAGTTTTTTTCAGCCCTTTATATTTTCTATTTGTCTCATCTACAGAATGTTAATGGGCTGTTTTCTTGTGGTTATGCATGAATTCCCTACCTAATGTTATATATTTTGCCTTTCATGAATAAGTCAGTCGTTGTGGACTTTTTCTGTGACACTGTGAACAGGTTGGATACCAAAGTTAACAGTCACCAGTAACTTCCTGGGAGTTCATTATTTGTTACTGTGGTATCACACAAACATCTATGATACTGTATTGTTCAATTATTAACACTATTTTACCAAAGTTCAATATTCTGGTACTGTGAGGAATGAGGAATTCATTTTGTAGATGATGGTTTTGAACACTTGTTGGTGAGTAAGGGGGCAGAGGACAGATTTTAAGGACTGGAAAATGATCATCAAAAGCCACAGATTTTCCTTTGGGCGACATAAATTTGTGCTCAATTTTGTTTTGTGAACATCTTTAGTTTTTTTTAACCCATTTTAAACAGGAAACTGGTCTTAACTAGCAGAGTAAGTTTGAAGGTGTTACAGAGAAAGTACTGGTAGGACATCACAGCGTTTAGAAATCATCTTACTCATCAAACACGAGACCATTACTGTTTTGAAACTCATCAGTTTCTCAGCAAAGATTCTTAAACAACACCTATATTCACAGCTCAAATAATAAAAAAACAAAACATTTAACACTGCCTTGTACGTCTTGAGGAACTGGTCTTTATTTACAAAATTGATAAAACAGCCTGAATACCCAACTGACTCTGGCTTCTTGGACATTGTGTTACGAAGAAACAGGAGAATAAAAAGATACTCCAATCTAACGTGATGTTAGCTTCACTCAATCAACACAAACAATAACTCAGTGTTACATTTTCTGTCAGAAGGCTTTTGTTTATTTGTTTTTTTTTCTTAAGAAATCCCCAAAATTTGAAAACTGATGACGAAAATTTTTGAGAATTTTTGGGATTTCCCTGTTTTAGTGAGTCAATTACTCTGATTTTCCACCCTGTGCTTCTATGGCCTTTAAACTAATTCGTTATACTTACATGGTATAAGCTTATTTTTTTTATTTTCAAGTCAATATCAACATTCCAGTTCTTTTAATTTAGCATTCAAAAATCAAGATTTTATACAATTTCAAGATTTTTTTATATATTTATATAACTAAGAAGTGATTAACTTATATAACATTTCAAAGAAACACATAAATAATTGCTGATTCCAGTTTCTCCAGAGGCAGGATGACACAATTTCCCCATTTTTTTTGCTTTTTTATAAACAAACAAAGTCGATATTTTGAGGTTTTAAAAGATTACAAAATAAAAGCCTATTCAGTAAGAACACCTCTGGCTGCAAAAAAGATTACATAGGCTTTATCAGTAGGAAAAAACCATGATCATTGAAGAGCTAACCATGTTATTATATTATTTCAGTGGTTCGACTAGCACAATGTTTCAAGTGTTTTGCATCAATTCTAACT
Organism: Thalassoma bifasciatum; assembly: GCA_008086565.1. Classification (NCBI taxonomy): domain Eukaryota; kingdom Metazoa; phylum Chordata; class Actinopteri; order Labriformes; family Labridae; genus Thalassoma; species Thalassoma bifasciatum. Next base: position 41,821 of record RPOG01002077.1, on the reverse strand, counting down.
TTTTAATATGACATTGAACTCAGCATTTCTGACTAGATCATGTCACTCTTTTGAAAAACACCTTCATATCTACTTTCCTGGTTTTAATCAGATCTACCATGTAAAACAATTCTCTTACGTCACTGTTGTTCTTTTCTCAGGTGAGTTTAGCCCCTCAATGATGTCATTGAGGGGTTAAAGTCCTCTGATTGGCTGCTGCCAACTTAGCCATAAATCTTTGACTCAAACCCGCTTGTTGCAGGTTTGAGTCACTGCTCCATTTCCCGCTCTGATCTAAACTTATTTATACTTTCTTTTTCAATCATTCTGACTTCAAATTAAAATGTTGTAAGTGCCGAGTCACTTTCTGGGCTGCAGGGGAAGTCAGAGGCAAGATGTGGTTATTTTTGACCTTTTAGAAACCACAGTAACTTTATTTTTGTTTAATTCAGACTTTTTCTCCTCAGAACAGAGTCGGTCTTTGTTCACAAGTGTCAGCTGTTTTTACAGGCATTATATAAAGTGTACGGGAATAGAAATCAGAGTGATGTTATGTTGACCTGGAAGAAGAAGTAGTCATGAAAATTTGAAGTTGAAGTTTTTATCTAAATACCATCAAGTTGTAGAATTATTTTTAATAATTAAAGACTTCTACTTTGGATAACTTGTTATCTTAAATGATCTTCTTTGACATCTTCAGTCTCTGAGCCTCCTAAAGACAAACATTCACCATCAGTTCCCCTGTTAAGTAAAGATATTTTTGTCTGATAAATGCTTGATATAAAATGGTCTTGATCAGATTTTAAGGGAAGTTGAAGGAAAAGCAGAACATGACCAAAGGTCATTTGGTTCCGCTCGTTTATTATGATTTTCTGCTAGCTCATACTGACAGAAAAAGCTTCTCTCCCTCCGTGACCCCTGAGAATCATCTTTGTATCTGCAGAGACGAGGCGTGATCGGGCTGAAGTTACATGATTCTGATGCCATCTGTTGCAGGATCCTGCAGTCAGTAATTTGTCTGAGATCAGATGTCTGCAGAGGAATGTCCCGACTTGAAGAAACATAATTGAATCTCATTTATTCTGCTTTATAGTGTGAAGCTGAACAGAAGTTAAAGACATGGCCTGAGGCTCCGGCTGCAGAAGTTTCCTAGGTTTGAAACAATTTAAAATACCTCGAGATCGATCCTCTTCACACCTAGCCAGAAACCACTGTGTGTGTACAAACGCAGAAAGAGTTTCAAATTATTACTTCATAATTTACACATTAACAAAAATGCTTAAAAAAAGATTTTTTATTCAGGCTGTACATCTTTGTAGCATGAAGAGTCAATGTCTCAATGACACATCTTTTAAACCTTGACACTTCTTGAGGATTCATTTATGTAACATACTTGTAATACTGCCAAAATTGGTCATTGCATGTGTTTTTGATCTGCTTTCATCCGTTTCATATTTTTCTGAGCATTTCAACAATGCCCTTGATGATTTTAAAGAACTAAATTATCCGGGGGTTGCAGTGTCACATATCACTTCAGTTTGTTTATTAATATGTTATATGTTATATGCCGGTGCAAAGCAAGACAGTTACTCTGCCCAAAGTTCAGAAAAGTCTCCATGATGCTGCTAATCAGAGGTTGTGAAACCAAACTTCATTATAAAAAACAAGCAATTGAAATTATCTGTGGATGAACCTGAAAAAGCCTGGATTCAGACCCATTTTTCAAATCTGTATATTATTATTGATACTTTAGCATCACAGCCTGTCACACCAAACTCCTTTAAAAAAGACAATAAGTTATCTCTTTTCTCAGTCGGCTGGCAGACCTAAAAAATCTTGAAATTACACTTTAAAAAATAAATAAACCCTGCATTCTCTCTTGTCTTGCTTTGACCTGACAAATCCTGAAGTCCTACATTTGATAAATCTGTTTCATGTTGTGGAAATTTCTTCCTTCTTTTCACCCATTTTGAGTGATTTTCCACATCCATAGGTCAAAGTTTTCTTGGGGAATCCCACATTGTTACTGATGGTGGTCAGCTGAAGTCAGATGACAGAATCTTTGGGCAAGTCACGGAGCCTTAACTTTTTTTGGTTTTGACCAAACTGAAAGACATGGCAGAGTAAAAGAAGGTCCCTGACCAATCATTCTGAAATCCTGTCACTGATCTGAGCAAACAGGAAGTCAAACTGGACGCTGGTCAGCCTCAAGTAGCTGGAAGCAGCAGGAAAGTCCATCAACAGACAATTCTTTGAGGAGGAGGGGACATAAAAGATAAACATTTTCATTGTTCAGGTAACGCCCTCAGAGCCAAGGTATCAACATGCAAATATTGTGATTTGTACCAATCTCAAACTATTACATGAAATTAATGTTGAGCTAAAGAATGAAGGGACATAAAACCATCATAACCCTGGTTTTATGTTGAATTTCACATTTTTTCTTTTTCACACCAAGTGTCCTTTGGGGGGGGAGAAACCTCTAGGAAATCTCTAATTGAATCCTTAAAAATGAGATCTCTAATTGTGAATTTTACACACTTACTGTCCTGGATCCAGTAAAGATTTGTCTCCCTGGGTCTGGACGGTTTCATTCATTCATCACTAAGTCAAACTCAGACTGTGGAGTCAGGTTCACAGAGCAAATTTTGCCGAATTAAACCTTTTTATTGTATTTGGATCTGTGTACGTTTTTAAATTTGATGTGTGTGGGCCGCCTGCGGAGGGGGATGAGGAACACGTCTGGGGATTTTCTTTCTGTAACTGCAGGTTTTACAACACGAGGGAATTTCCTGCTGCGGAGCTCTGAGTCAGGAACATTTAACAGGAAGTTCACTTCAATCAGGAGGCATGTTGAGGGTTATTATTAGATGATGTTCACTTTAATTTAACGCTGGGAATCTGGATCTGTCACATATCAATCAGTGATGGAATTTGGTCTTAAAGCTGACGGGACTTCAGAACGAAACATCCTGCTACGATTGGTATGCAGTCCAATTATATGTATTTCCCCGCTCCTCGAAGGATTCACCTTTATTACCAAGGTTGCTAAAGTATCATTTCTCATCTTGAAACCCCAGGAACATTTTTTTGTAACAGGAAATGACACAATCTGATGTCATTTGGAACCTCAGAGACTTCAACATAAAGAAAAACCTGAAAAAGAATCAAATTTGACATCAATGGATGTTGCAGACAAGAAGCAGAGAGACAGGATATGTCTTCACCTCTGTGCTTTCAATCAGGGTTAAACTCGGGTGTTTCTGAGCTGGCACTGTACTGATACCATGTTCTTGCCAAACTGTTTCAATATTGTTTCCCAACTTTCCTGGACTTGAACTCTACAGTATCTCAGCTGTTGCTGGCAAGTTACAGGGATGTTATTGCGCTATTAGTGACATTTTACTGTATCTCTGCTTGCTCTCAGGATCTGACCAGTCTCTGTGAATTCACACATTTTTTTCTGATGTGTTCTTTTGTAGCCCATCGTCAATGTGGGCTTGATTTAACCCAGATTAGTTCAAGTTTGGATGATGAAAGTGGGGCCTTTAGCCTTTTTGCAGACAGCTACGGGGCCTTCATATGGGCAAAACTCTTCATTTTAATAACCTTGAAAATAACAAGTCGTTATAAAAGAGGTGTTGTCACCAAACTTTTGCAAGATTTATACTTTGTTGCGACTGACATTTTGCAGTGACTTTACCAGATTTTTACTCAGATTTTACATATGTTTTTTAGTGACATCACCAGAATGTCACTTTGATGTTACCAAAGTTTCCCAAGAAATTACCAGACTTTGATGTAGTAATGTCAGCTGAATGTAACTTGATGTTTCCAAACTATTACAGAGATGTTACCAGAATGATATTTTGATTTTACCAACTTTTTGCAGTGACATCATCAGATTTTTACTGTGATGTTACCAAACTTTTGCACTGACAGATTTTTACTTTCTCACCTAACTTTGCCATAACATCACTGGATTCTAACTTTGATGTCACTAAAGTGTAAAAATGATCTTGCAGAGCTTTTGTTGGCTGTTTCCTGTTTTTAACAAGATGTTTCATCATGTAACTGAGCACATGCTAAATTAGCCTTAGCTGTGGTTATTCCTGTTTTTTAATGTTGCAGATTTTAGATTCTCCTCCGAAGATAAATCTTATCCCCAAACCTTCATCAAAGTGATTCTTTTGACAGTTAAAGTTCTGTCTAATTGAATTACGCAAGTCGTAAATTGTGAGAAGATTCTTGGAGCTTTTAAGGTTAATGATGTCTCGAGGCGCATTTCCGAGCAGAAGAAGATGGAAAGTATTACAATTGGAAGAGAAACTGTTTTTTTTCTCCGACAGCAGAAACAAAACATGCTTTTTAGTGCTTATTTGAAACACAGTGATTATGTAAAAGGTAATGCACCTCAGAGCTAAATCCACCTCATGTTTTTTTTATGTGTGTGTTTTTATCCCACAGTGTGAGAGCTCTTCAGTATGAAGCCCAGGATGAAGGTGCTGAGTGATGTCATCAGTTCTCAGTCCAGGAGAAAAGATGCTTTTTGTTTCACGCCTGCTGTGGAGTGAATGAGACCGACCCCCACCCGCCTCAAAAGACTCCACACACACACTTTAACAAGCAGAGACACACACACAGTCTGACACACAGCAGAGGTAGTTAGAGGGGGTCTGGCATCTTTTTTTCCTTTTAGTGCAGAGTGAGGTTCCTCTCTCTCTCCCTCTCTCTCTTTCTGTCTCTCTGTCTCTCGTCCCGGGCTTTTTGAGCTGCTGAGCGCCATCAGGATGACATCATACCCGACCGACACAATGGAGCTCTTCATCCTCTGAGGTTCCTCGCCAGGCTGCGTCACTGCGCTGGACCGCCGGCCCGGGACGCCCATCAGAACGAGAAGAGGGGGAGGAGAACTACGAGCAGGGAGGGGGGTGGGGGGGTGGGAGGGAAGGGAAGGGAACAGGAGGAGGAATAGCCTGACATGTCGGAGCATCCTGCAGGACCAGGATCATGGTCCAGGTCTGGGTCAGGGGCTCTGAGACCTGGGGCCGTGCGGGCGATCGGGGCGGAGGCTCTGGTCGCCCTGCTGGAAGGGGGTCTGGACCGCGTGGTGCTGATTGACAGCCGGCCCTTCGTGGACTACAACGCCTCGCACATCCTGGAGGCGGTGAATGTGAACTGCTCCAAACTGATGAAGAGGAGGCTGCAGCAGGACAAAGTCCAGATCGCTGAGCTGCTGCAGCACTCGGCCAAGAAAAAGGTAAACACAGCACACACTCAGAGAAGAAGACATTCAGATCCTGCATGAGAATCTTCCGGTTTTAACATTTCACTGCAGAACTGTAAACAAGAGATGATCGCTACTTAACTGTGCATGTTGACGAGTGAGACTTAACTGCTTAAAACAAACATTCATATACAGTTGTGCCTAAAAGTTTATACCCCCTCCTTCAGAATTTTCTGATTATTTTGGTCTTTTCTCAGAAAATATGAATGATAACACATAAACCTTTCTTTCACTCATGGTTAGAGGTTGGTTAACATTTATTAACAAACAACTATGTTTACTCTTTTTAAATCATAATGACAACAGAAACTCCAAAAATGACCCTGCTCATGTTTTACACACTGATTACAAGCAAATAGATCACAGGTGAGGATGGTTACCTTTGGTAGACATTCAAACACATATATGTTAACTTTTGTGCATTTATCAGGACAAAACCACCAGAGTTGTGTAAACTTCTTGACAGAACCAATCTCCACTCAACAAAAAACTCTAGAGAAACCTGACAAATCCTGTTTTTAAACTTTTTCCAAATCAGCTTCATGGTTTCGTTTATTCAGCCTGTTCTGTTAAACTAAACGACAGTAACAACTGTTGATTGTGAGCTCACATTAGACCAGTTTTACACTTTCAGTCCCTCGCATTTCCTTGAGCTCCCCCCTCAGGTTAGCATATACACTTCAAGCTAACTGCTACTAATTATTTGGCAAGACTGGACTGTCTAGAATTGTTGATGTAAAAAATCATGTTAAGTCAAACAATCCTACAACCTGCATCTGTTTTCTTTAAAGCTTTGAGATTTGGTGCGTTAAAATGGCAGCCAGTTGTCCCGTCTCTCAAAAAACCTCTTGGACATGTCTCAGAGAGTTGGTGTTAGATCCTCACACCGCCAGCTTTTATCAGTTTGTCAATCTTTTTTTCCTTATAAAAATCTTTCCTCTTTATATCAGCATTTCAATATCCAAAACAACAAACATCAGCATCTGACGTCATTATGTGTCACATAATTTGCGATCATTATTACACCTGTAAATCAGATTTTTTCTTGAAACGTGTTTGTTATCTCTCAGCAGTGTTACATAAGCTACAGGAAATCTCTCGATCTCCAGAAGAGACACGGCTGAAATCAGCTGATAAATAAATCAGCTTTACCAAAGATAAAAATCAGCTCCTGACATCGCTGAATGGCTGATTTCTCGCCACTGGCTCAGTTTCCGCTACCACGATAAATACCATTCAATATGAATTATTTTTTCCCTGCTAAACTGATAGATTTGTTCATCTCTTGTCTGACAGGAAATAATAGAAAAATCAACAAAAACACCCACAGACTTTGTCCAGTTTCAGTTTCTCTTCCACTAACACAGATGATTTTAACTGATGAGCTCAAAAAACTCTTACCTCTTCAGTGCTGTTAAACCCTAAAAATAGGACCTATCCACCTTAATCCACTTAATATCAACTAAACTAAACTAGAAATGTTTCAGAGGCAAGAGCTTATGTGAAAAGATGTTCTCCACAGTGATTTCCAGCTGCTTTCTCAAACTGAAGTGTTTGATATCAATCAGCTGCACTGATCTCAGCCCTGTGAGTCTGTTTGTTCTGGTTTCATTGCGTGATGACTCAGAGAAAAAACGGGTGCAACCACTTATGCAATGCTGCTAAAAGATTAAGAACATGTTTAGGGAGGAAAGAAGAGGTATAAGAGATTTGCTGTGTTAGAAGTGAAAGTAAACTTCAGATGACATCCACATTAAATTTCTCTGGTTCATTTTCCTCCTCAAACTCGATTTCTCTCTCTCTCTCTCTAAGCAATCTGACTGTGGGCGTCCGACCTCAGAGCCGTGTGTATTTTTATTTAACAAAGAGAGTTTGCGAGCTTCGGAGGCCGCCCCTCCCTTTTTGTGGCATCATGTTAAACTGGAATAACGTCTTTAAGGAAGCTCGGCCGCTCGCTTTATTACTGAGGCAACATTTTCCGTCCGATTATGAGCTGTAATTAATTCAGTGAGCTGCAGAGGAGAGAAAGCAGAGCTTCCTCCAGAGAGTTAGAGCTGAACCAGAGCCAGACCTCGGAGGGTTGTTCTGTGCAGCTGAGAGGAGGCTGAGGACTCACACAGTCTTGACACTGATAACAAATCTAACCTGAGGGTCACAGAGAGGATTATGCAAAGTTTGAGACAAGAAAAACACATAACAGAGAGCAAAAAGTTGTCATAAACTGTATAAATTTGTCTTGTGTGTTATAAGAATCTAACAGAAGTGTCTCTTTGTGTTGCTGTGTTTGTAGTTGGAGTTTGTGGGGGATCAGGAGGTCGTCGTGTACGATCAGAGTTCTTCAGACCCGTCTGCTCTCAGTACCGAGTCTTTTCTCAGCGTCCTGCTGCTCAAACTGGAGAGGAGCTTCCCCTCGGTGCACCTGCTCTCAGGTCAGTCTCATACAAGAGTTTAACAACAAAAACAAAGCTGAGATGCATCTGACTAAAACGCCTGACAAATGGTGTATCTATGGTATACTATGGTCCTGTGTAAAACAATAGTGTAAAGCTCACGTGCAAAGTGGAGCGTGAAGCAGGCATTTCCACTGAAAACTCCAGCACGGATTTACACGGCAATGGTGGAACAGCGTTTCAGAAAAATGCCACTCTTTCGGCTGTTTTCAAAAGTTTGCCTTTTAGGTAAAATGCTGTTCCTGTGTAAACAAGAGGCTGAAACGCAACATGAAAGACATCTAGTTTCTTTTCAATCCTCTTGATGTCAAGGATTTGTTGACGTCAGAAACCCTGCAAAACACAAATACTCATTTAACCTGGCATAAAAAAGCATGTTCCAGAAGCACCAAGACAAAGATGAGTCCCAAGTCAAGAGACCTGTGATGTTAAACCAAGACAAGTCAGTCAAAATGTGCCAAACAAGGATTACAGTCTAGTTGAAATCCAAGTCACAACAGTCACAAGACTTTGACCAATTTTAGTTAAAGTAGTTGTTACATAGAGACACGTCAAAGTTTGAAGATCATAAGATTTTGAAGATTTTGGTCCTGGTGCTTCCTGTGGTTGAATTACTGTTCATTTGGGAATTATTCCATGACATATGTTGCACTATTTTTGTGCTTTGACCTTCTGACAACACAACTAGCCAAAAGTCCAGCTGTGGTCAACATGGATACAGATATGTCTCATTTTTTCTGTTTTGAGTCATTAATGATAAAGTTAGAAGGAGTATTTCTCATCCGAACGATCTGATAGATGTTGGAATTTACGTTTGTATTTTATTTTGAAATTGAGTTTGAAATCCGTGTGTGAGAGTGAACATGATTGGCCAGATGAAAAACTAGCTCCAGGTCAAGAGTCTGTGTAAAAATTCAGGCTTCAGATGGAGAAGATTGAGACATGTTCCTGTGAAAAGATTTGGGATTCAAAGTCAAGTTTTATTCAAAAAACCAGCTCTTTGATGTCTTAGTTCAAGATGCTCCAGATTGTAACGAGTCCCATTCAATAAATCTAAATAACTGAGACTCTTGGTGACTTGTTCCAAGTCAAAACACCTGTGAGACTGATACAAACCTAAATCAAAACACCCGTACAACAGAGACAAGTTCGATTCTGTAGAGACGTACAGACGCACATATGACCCGTCTCTTATGAAACTCTTGACGGTGACAAATTGCAGTCAGAGCTCTGCAAAGACTCGTCCGAGTCGCAGAGCAAACACAATCTTACAGTGAGGATAAACTCCTGTTTCACTGAAAGACTATATTTTCTCTCCGGGTTTGACTCACTCGTGATAAATCGGTTTATGAGTCTGATGACAGGCGGCTCGTCTGCAGACCTTCTCTCCGCCGAGTGTTTGGTTATGTAACGGTGATGTCATCCTCCATGGCAGCTCCACCCTCACACATAAAAAAACACAAAGGCTTCTGGTCTTCCTAAAATCACTCGGTCAAAGGTTTCAGTGTTACACAACAAGAGAAAAGAGGAACCTGTTTCTGTGAGTGATGATGAAGAGGAGGGACAGGAGAGTAAAACTTAAAGCGGAGTTTATGGACGGAGAGAGGATCCTTATCAGCTCAGATATTGAAGTGTTTGGATAATGAAATTTAAACCAGGGGAGATGTTGGAGACATCCGCTGATTAAAGTAGTCCCCAATAAATTCAATCTGTTTCCAAGTTGGAACAACAGAAAGCAGACACGTCATGATGAAACCACGTTTGTGAGGTGTTTTCAGGAGAAACCAGTGAGTTGAAAGCCACAAACAGGAAGTAGAATCATGTTAAGAAAGAGAAACAGTTCAAATCGACGCTGCAGCAAATGCCACAGGTCAACGTGACCCTGGTTCAGAGCAGAATCCCACACTCATGCAAGTTAAAGGAAACACTGCAAAATGTATTTACTTTAGTGAGAGACATAAAACTCTTGGAATTCCATAAATGTTCAAATGATGACACTAAAAATAATTTACATTTGAGGAACTGACGGTAGGAAGCTCATTTTAGCTGCTTACTATCCGAGTGTGTTCACCATATAAGAGCGATAAACTCTGAAACTGACTTTAAGATTATGGATAATGAAAATAAAAAGCCATCATGTGGGAACAGAAAGAACTCTTTTGGAGATGTGCTATAAAATGTCTCCATTATTTCTGCTAAAGCTGCAGAGCATCAATTCGAGGGCCTGTTGCCAAGCAACCAGAGCAGAGGATGAACCAGTGTAACTGTACAACAAGCTGCTTACACATGCAAGTCTGCACTGGAGCACTGTAGCAAAGTTCTGCTGTTATCATGTCTGTGTTCTTACAAGTCAGGATTATGACGGTGTAACGTTGGCATGCATACATACTCCTAAAGCTGTCCGCCGTGTTGGATATGGAGCCATTTTCCCCCATGATGCCTCTGTTACTACCTCTGATGGAAGATCAACATTAAGAGAAACAAGCACAACTTCTCCACCTCTGAAGATGAGGCTTACAGGGGCAAAAATATCCCTCCTGGACCTTAAGTAAAACTATGACATGATATTAACATTGAAACAGAAACTCCTCAAAGTTTCAAGTACATGCCAAAAACTAGATCCAATCTAATCGCATTGAAAGTAAAGCTACTAAGTTGTCCTCTTTTCTGTCTGATGTCATCCAAGCAAAATTTGAACCTTATTAACCCTCTGACGTTATGCTCTGAAGCGTCATCACGCCTGACTTTGTGTCGGCAAATCAAACATGAGCCATAAACTCATGACCCTACATCGAGAGTAATTTAGTTTTATTGTTTACCATCACCATGGAGATGAAAGATAAGAGAAACACTGCTAAGATTGAGACCTCACTGGGTAATAAATCTTTGTGACGTGTGTTGATTACTGATAAACTTTAAGCTTACAGAAAGCAGACAGCATGACCTGATTTAAATTTCACCTAAACAGGTTTTAGCCTTTGGAAATCAAGCCAATGATAATCAGAAATGGGAATTTCCTCTTCCCCTCAGGTGGTTTCTCTGAGTTCTCTCACCTCTTCCCTGGTCTCTGTGAGGGGAAGTCCACTCTGGTCACCTCCTGTATGTCTCAGCCCTGCCTGCCCGTCACCAACGTGGGCCCCACTCGCATCCTGCCTCACCTTTACCTTGGCTGCCAGAGAGACGTCCTCAACAAGGTGACCAGCGCTCATCTATGAAAATAAGAGAACTCAGTTCAACTCATTAGTTTACATACCCTAGAAGAATTTATGATTTCTTGGCCCATTTTTCAGAGAATCTGAATCATAACACCAGAACTTTTCTTTCACCTATGGTTAGTGGTTGGGTGGATATTTATCAACAAACTGTGTTCACTCATTTTAAATCATAATGACAACAGAAACTTCCACAACCGTATACGTTAGAACAGAGTCTTGGTGTTAAAATCTGACCCTCTGTTTTTGTCTCAGGACCTGATGCAGCAGAACGACATTGCCTACGTCTTGAACGCCAGCAACACCTGCCCCAAACCTGACTTCATCCCTGAGTCGCACTTTCTGCGAGTCCCCGTCAACGACTCATTCTGTGAGAAGATCCTGCCCTGGCTGGACCGATCTGTCGAGTTCATCGGTACACAGACTTTTTTCTCACCTGTCATGTCCCTGCTTTTTCCAGTCTACCGAAATGTTCAGCTAACCGCCGTGTCTGTTTTTGTGTCTTTCAGAGAAAGCTAAAGCCTCCAACGCTCGAGTTCTGGTCCACTGCCTGGCCGGGATCTCGCGCTCTGCCACCATCGCCATCGCTTACATCATGAAGAGGATGGACATGAATCTGGACGAAGCGTACAGGTGAGGAACAAAGCCATGAACAAGGAGATGTCTGCTTTAGCCCCATGTGGTGGGATGAAAAAAGTAAAGGGTTTAACAAAACAACACGGCAACAGCAACCTTAAGTCAGATCATCAGTGTAATGAAAACAACGCCTTCACCATGTTCACTAAATGTTAACAAGATGGATTGTGTATTCTGCTTGTAAGGTTAGCTTTAATAAATACAAACAAATACAAACATGTTTGACATCATGATGATGAATCCAGTCATAAATGTAACATTTAAGGTCAAGAACGTACAAAAGAAAGCCCAAGTCATAGTCATTCGGGTAGAAAAAAAATCAAAATTATGAGATAGAGGTTGAAATATTTAGGTTAAAGTAGAATGTATGGGAAAATAAGTAAATGATTTTTTTAGGATAAAATTAGCTATTGAAGTGATTGCTATGATTTACTATCTCATGGTTGTGACTTTTCACTCTTTACGTCATGACTTTTATCATTTAATTCTGACTGACCATCTTTTTATATACAATTGTTTTACTTTTTTCTTTTTATATAACCAAGACCAAATCCCCCTCTTTCTTCTTTTTATGACGCTAACATAAATGGGCTTCTGGCAGTCACCGTTGATGTTATGAAACATAGTAACAGCTGAATTCAGTCAGAGACTTTGTTAGTTTCAGTTTGTGAATGGAAGCCTTCAGATTCCTGTTTGCTGTCGATGAAGCACATTCCTCTCACATAGTTTAACAGTCCGCAGAGTCAGTCCTAATGAGTCCAGATCCTCATTAACCCTCTAATTAAAGAATCCTCTGTGTCACTGCTCATTACACACATGTTGGTGATTCCCTCTAATGAATCTCACACACACTCTCTCCGTGTTTGTGTGTTTCAGGTTTGTGAAGGAGAAGAGGCCGACCATTTCTCCAAACTTTAACTTCCTGGGTCAGCTGCTTGACTTTGAAAAGAAGATCAAGACTCCTCATGGTACTGATGCTAAATTGAAGTCCCTCCATCACCTGGAGTCCAGAGAGGATGTCCCTGCTCCTCCTGAGGGATCTGACTCTGCATCCCTTCAGGAAGCATCTCCAGGTTCAGGTTTGTCCCTGTTTGAGCCGCTCATGCTGCCCTGTGTCCTGGCCGACGCCCCCGAGGAGCGTCTCCTGGTTCAGGCTCTGAGCACGCTGACGCTTCCTGATGGTTCTGACGAGAACGCCCGTCTGAAGCGCTCTTTCTCTTTGGACATCAAATCGTACGGTGAGCAAGGCAGCACCGCTCCACATCGCGTTTTTGTCCCTCATGGTGGGACTGGAGATAACGGCGAATTCTACAAACCCTCCACCTTCAAAGAAACGACCAGTAAGCCGTGTCAGTTCTCCCCGGTGGAGGAGGTGTCAGAGCAGTCCACCCCAGAGCAGAGTCCAGACAAGGAGGAGGCAGACGGCCCGCAGCGGGTTGCACCGCCACCACCAACTCCGACACCCCCACCTTCTTCCTGTTTCACCAAACCTCCACCTGCTGCTCCGAGCCGCTCGCAGCAGCTCCACCGCAGCGGCAGCGTGGAGGAGAACACCACCAGCTTCCTGTTCGGCCTCTCTCGCAGCCAGCAGCACCTCGCCAGACCGGGGCCCGGTGGTGCCCTGAAGGGCTGGCACTCTGACATTCTCCTGGGTCCTGTCACCGTCTCCACCTCTTCTCTAACTGGCGGCTGGTACCTCTCCTCCGACTCCGCCCGCTTCTACTCCACCTCAGCTATTCTGAGTGGGGGCGGTTTAGCAGCTTACAGCTGCGGCGCGGGGCTGGAGGCGGTGCGACGGCGGGGGCGTCAGAGGACAGGGGATCGCGGGGACTCTAGGAGGAGCTGGCACGAGGAGAGCAGCTTTGAGAAGCAGCTGAAGAGACGCAGCTGTCAGATGGAGTTCGGAGACGGGCTGACAGACAGTCGGTCCAGAGAGGAGATGGGACAGGTGGGGAGTCAGTCCAGCTTCTCTGGCAGCATGGAGGTCATCCAGGTGTCCTGAGGCTGATTCAGGGACAGGGTGGGACTCAGAAATCTGATGCTCGATCAGGATGAAGCAGACTCAAAGAGCTTCAAAGTTCAGGAGAGAAACACACATGACGTCATTTCACACAGACAGGAGGACGGTTTGAGCTCGGAGGTGAGCTCGTACTCAGGCCGAACTGTCACTTTTTGGGAACCAAGACTAAATCTGACTTTAAAACTCAACTTAGATCTGAGCGGTTGAATTCAGTTAATCTTAAGCCTAAATATTGTGATTTCATAGTCATTTGTCAAAAAACAAACGCATTCAAACACTCTTGAAGAAGTGTATTTTCACCTTCTCTCCAATTTTAACGAGATGACACTGAACGCATCGCTGAATTCTTTATTCTTTAAATCCAATCAACCAGCTCTCCTCCTGTCAGCTCACCTGTGGACTTACGAAAGAGTCACCTGACCTGCTCTGGTGTAGCAAAGTGGACCTATTAATCTGAGGGGTGTGAAGACAGCAAAAATGAAGTGTGTTGCCTGAAAAGAAAAAAAAACAAACAAAAAAAAGAAAACAAGTTTCTGATCAACTCTGAGCCTGTGAATGTTTGTGTTTGAGGAGGACGCTGCTCTTCATGATGATGATGATGATGATGATGATGATGATGATGATTGGGACAGTTCTGCTCTCTTCAGTACCTCACAGATCCAAACTCTCACCTTTTTTGTGTTTTAGATTATTGAAAAGTCTCATTGGCAGGTGATATCTCTGATTTTATTTTAATTTTGGGACCTGAGTGGACTCCCCCTGTCAGAGACTGAGTGATGAAGAGGAGGGTATGATGTGAGGCTGGGACTCAGACGTGGACTTGACTCAATAATACAGACTCACAGACATGTTCATGTTGCACTGTGGTGTGAAAGGATCTGATTAAAAGTTATGAAGCAGAAAATTAAGAAGAAAAATGTTTCTCTGCTTGGTTTGTATGTGCTGCTGAAGAAATAATGCACTTAAATACAAAATGTTCTCACCTTATTTTTCATACTTTCATACCTCTCTATTACATATCAAATAATTTAAAAGTTTTGCATCAGAGTCGAGGAGTTGAAACATGAAATTTATTTTACATTATTTGAGTGGAATGTTCCTTTGTTGCGTGTCCGTTAAACAGCTAATGTATTAGCTCCCTCTTGTGGGCATGCTCTGTAAAAAAAAACCCAACAAAAGTTGAGCGCTTCCCCTAAAAGAAGTTAATTGACACTACCACCCCCTCCCTATACAAAATCATTATAAGTAGTAGCTAAAACTGTAAACACGCTAACATAAAACCTTCATTCACAGGTTATTTTTTTTTCGTTCACACTCAAAAAGAAACCCTCTTATTCCACATCGGCTTCTTAGGAAACAATAAATATGAAGCTTAACATTACACTGGAGCTCATATAACAGTTCCCTAATTCGTTGGAAATCCCCAACATTTCCTTGAAAGATATTTATCGTTACAGATTGACTTATATTCATGTTTAGTCTAAATCTTCATCTAAAAGGTAACGTATTTGATTTCTTGTTTACATTTTGCCTGGGGCACAGAAGATAGGAACATTTGATCAATTAAATTTGTTTTATGTCATTAGCCTGGAAGAGGTCTTCGTAATATAATGGAGACAATATTTTCTTTGTTTCAAAGATGATCACATGACAAATGTTGTATCACATGACAGAAGAGGATCAGACACTAAAGCTGTCCTCTTTTGTTAAAACTTTTCTAATACTAGAGAAAATGGGATTTTTAAAACACGGCCAAAATCTTAGTTCTGTAATTTTAGTTTTAATTTTGTGCTTAGTATCCTTAACATAGTTGAAATTTAGTTTTCTTGTTTTCAACTTAACGTGATTTTTATTTATTTCCCCTCTCTGTAGTAAAACTACATGAAAATACTCCAGGAAACACTCTGGATAATTCTTGGGTAAATGTATCTGTGCAAATCCTCAGCAGGGGGCGTCCTCACCTTTACATACAGTCTTCCCACTGTGAGAGTCTATGACATCTTTTCCCTGAGTTCAGACTGAAAGGCTCAAACCACCCCTGAAAGTCTGAGTTTTATTCAACTACATGATTAGTTTTACTAAAATTCCAGAAACAAGAAGGATATCTTCCCCACTGTTATATTTGTGACATCTGTAGCAGTGTTGAATTATACTTATATGAATTGTGGAACATTTATTTTTCTTCTTCTTGTGCATTTTATGCAGCTCATTTATGTAGAAACTTCCACCATTACAATGAAACTAATCATTAACTACAGTGTTATGTAGATGCAGACATCATCGATATTTGAAGAAACAAAACTTACCCAAGAGAACATTAATGTGGAAGCCTTAAAAGGTCAGAATTAATTACAAGTTCTTTTCCCAAGATGTGGACTTGATTTTCTTTTCTCAAACCACAAATCTTTATTTCACAAGATAGAATAAGTTTTGACAAATCTACCATTAAATTCTGACATATGCAGACAAGTAAGTTGAATATAAAAAAGAGAAGGTTGTTTGTAGGAATGAATTTGTACTCTCTTCTTATGTGTAAATAAATTGAGAAATCTGCCTTCCAGTCCAGTGGCAAATTTAACCCCTGATAAGGCACAGGCCCAGTGAATTGTAATGTTTGTTGTGAAAAATAACAGTCTTCTAGGAAGTGTTTATGTTACACCTGCCAACTTGAAGTCCGATGGCTGACACGGAACAATATTTACCAGCTCAGGACCAAAATTTGTTGGCTCTAACTAGTTTGAGAACATACATTTTGGGGTGGAACCCGAAACCGAGAACGTTAAAGTACTTTCTCTTCAGGTTGAGAAACTTGGAATATCATCTTCTGACTTATGATAATGACAAACATACAGATTCTTATCTTCAGGTTGCTAGAAAGCTATCACAGGTAAACAAAACTTGTTAACTTGACATCTTGAACAATGATGCTCAAAATTAATTAACCTCAAGAAAACTGATGAAATACAATGTGTGGATTCATGACCTTTCAGGGTTTCCGTACACTATGCAATTACCTGCCTTAATCCTGGAATAATGAATTGCATAAATTCAAAATTTTGAACTATTAAAACCTTTGTCGTTCATATGAAGATGAATGTTTTTTTATACTTCTTTAACATACTGGTACTATCAACTTTTAGGGGACACTACAATACTTTTACCTTGCAGATAAATTTGATGTTTTATCGATAATGTCCCCTAAACAGTCATGTTTATCACA
Source organism: Thalassoma bifasciatum (assembly GCA_008086565.1). Taxonomy (NCBI): domain Eukaryota; kingdom Metazoa; phylum Chordata; class Actinopteri; order Labriformes; family Labridae; genus Thalassoma; species Thalassoma bifasciatum. The sequence continues at coordinate 25,017 of RPOG01002077.1, read as the reverse complement.
CAAACAAAAGACTAACAAATATTTTTCACAGCTGATTCAGTAGTTTATAGTATCAATAAGTGTTACAATGCCTTTGATGATCTTCCTCGTCTATATTATGGTTATTGAATGGGGCGTGCCCACTGCAGACAGCTGTACTGCCTGACAGTCAACACTGAGGGCTTAATCCTCTCTGTTGGCTCTGGTCAGGTTGACTGCTGCTGGTTTTCTCTTAATTCAAAGTCAAGTGTAGTTTTTCACGAATCACATCTCCGGTGACTAGGGCGTGTAACACAAACTTCTGAACCCAAACAGGAGCTCAGTTTTTCGGATACAGAGCCCTCGAGGGGAAGTCGCTGAAATCCAGCGTGGAGCGGAGACATCAGCGTTTGTTTGTGCCATGTTTTTCTAACGTTACACGGATTAGTGGATGAAGCCCTCACCTGCAGGTAAGCTTCTTTTAATGATTCTCAACAGGGCACTTCACATTCCTGCACCAGCTCCACCCGGAGACAACATTTTCAAAGTCTATGCATGGTTTAATTACATTTTCATTAATAATACTGAATGATTAAAGAAATTTAACACACCTTTCCCCTGATAACGGTCCACCTTTGGAGAAAATGCAAATGCAAACCGAGGCAACTTGATCTGCCCTGCTGCTCTGTGGAGGAAAGGTGGCCCTTCTGTGTGATGAGCAGAAAACACCAGACCTCTTTAGAAAATAACATTAACTTATTCTGTTAATATTTACAGGCTCATACAATCAACACAAGATAGAGAAACTAACTGTAAGAGTGAAACCTTAAATTCGGCTCTGGTTTTAAATGTTAAAATGAGCTACATAAACTAAAATCCAACTTTTATCACTAGTCCTCCTGTTATTTCTCCCGTCTTCTCACAAGGAGCGGAGCGGGAGGCAATATGAAACAGCGCTAAGCAAAACTGGAAAATAAAAAGATTTAGATATTTATGTTGGGTCACATATACGCCGAATTATCTTGTACATCTTAGAGAAGCTCTCCAAGTTATTTTAAATTATTGAGACAAAGTTTTTGCATAATTTTACCCATGTTTAAGATAAAGTTGCTGAAGTTTGAATGGAGTTTGGTGATGTGAGTGTCTGAGACAAATGAAGGTGAAGGGCTGCTCCACGTTTCGCATAGTGACCCCCCCTATGTTGTCACAAAAAGAAGATAATCTGAATTTATGCAGGATAAAAAAGCAAAAAAAGCATAAGCCAGGTAAATGTTGTAGCCCAGGTGTGTGAGGCAGCCCGGGCAACAGGCAGTCTGTCCCCGGCTGTGTGTCCGGGGGCTGCCCGGTGTGTCGGAGCCTTTTGTTTGGCTTGGCCTGAAAGGAGCACGGTTGCCAGGGATGACAGAGATATCACGGCTCGGTATTGTTCCAGCAGGGTTACCGGAAGGTCTCCACGGCAGCGTTTTATCTCCTTTTGTCTTTTTAAAACAAATGGATCCTGTTGTCTTTGACTTCAGCTGTCATTTTTGACAGGTTTTATTTGAGCGGGCAATAAAGCATGTAGCCTCTCAGCCCAGCTCTATAATGAGTATTTAGCATTATATACAATAAATACAGTCTCTGTGCTCCAGAGAGGCAGGTGTGAACGGTTAACAGATTTTAATGTGCTACAGCAGCTCATTATCATCTCTCTTGTGACCTGAGCAGGTAATTGGTGTTCTGAGTGGAAAAGGTCCCAGGTGAGATAATCCGGTCAGGCTATATATTAACCATGGATATACATGCTACAGACCTGAGGCACACTATAGGCCTCTAACACATCACAAATGGACTTCATGTCACAGAAATATCTTTTTTTTCTGCATGTTTTTTTTTTTTTTAACTCTTAAAAGCCTTGAAAATAGTTTTTAAGACAATTCCACATATTTCTGAACACTTAAAAACTCCTCAAAGACCTGTGTACCCATTTAAGAAGTTTATTAGCATGTATTTCTCGACCAAAACAAAGATGGCGACATGAAACTAGCTATTTATGAGCAAAGATGCTGACTTGAAGTAAATTTGGGGATGACTTAATACACAGAAAATACTTATAATCAATTCTTGTCACAAGTTAAGATTAGGAATGTATTTTATATGTCAATGGATATCGGTATCTTCAGATATTGGCTTAAAGATGAAGCATTGGTTATCGGCATATGAATTGATTAAAGTCGGGACATAGGCTCCATGACCCCAGTGCCAAGAAGACATGCATAGTGCAACATGTGAACAGAGGTTGTTCCCTCAATTGGGAAATTGGCCAAATTGTCCCTGGTTGTGGGTTTTGTTTCCATTGACTCAAGGATACCATCAAGTAATCAAGTTTTTTCTATTGTTTGGCACAGAAAATAATATATAACAAATGTGATGGGAGTATGTACCATATGACTGTATTCTAATTTCAATACAGAAAAAAGTTGAAGATCTATATTTTGAATTTTCACCATTTTTTTGATATGATATCCACATGTTCTGTCGTAGCTGTCGAGTATTTGGCCTTTTTTTCTTAACCCTAAGCATTTAGCGCCCTGTCAGCTCGCAGTTAGTTGATTTTTCTCTGGAGGTCAAAGGTCATGATACTCATGTGCTGATGCTGAACACTTGTAGAACCTTTGAGCCATGTGTTGTGTAATCTGAGCTGTTTTCTGGAGCTTTCCGTCGGTTTTAAAGCTTCCCTTCAGATAAATGAAGATTAAAGTCCAGCTGCTACTCGATCTGTGGGAAACATCCTCCAGCTGCTGTCCTCCTGGGGGGGTCTGAAGGACTATTTCTAGATGTTTCCCAGGACTCTAGGGTCTCTGAGTTACTTTCTGGGTAAACAAAGGTTGAACAAAAAAAAGTATCTGGTGGAAAGTTAAACATTTCAGTTTAAACAATGTCAGATTTTCATGCAAGAACACAACAAGTAGTGATGCTTTCAGCAGTCATGTCACTTTCACTGCTACTAGAATTACTTTCTATTAATTTAATCATTCATGTCTGTCTGACTGTTATTGTTGAAGTTAGCTTTTGAAATAAATATTGAAAAACGTGTTAAAGCTATCTGTTACAGTTGGTTGACGTCTGACTGTTTCTGGGAATCTCCTAGGAGTGTGTCATATGTGTGTGAGTGTGTTTGAGTGTGTCATTGGTTGCCATGATGACATGATGTAACCGTACCTGCCAGGTGTTCTTTGAAGTGTCTGAGGAGCGATGGTGGAGTCTGGGATGGAATCGTGAAACTGGAGATGATCATCAATTGTTTGTTTTTTCTCTCTTAAGGAGATTGGAGTTGGGTTTCAGGATGAGGTGTAGATTGATGAAGTGGACTCACATTTGGTCAGTTACAGATGCTTACTGAGTCCTAAAGTTCCTAAATCCTGCTTGGTTTGTGCAAAATGCTATAGAAAACACAACCAAACACAGCAGTTAATCCCGTGGAGTAACTGTCACACTGCAGAAAACAGACACATTTAGAGCAAGAGGTGATTTGTTCTGAGTTCAGTGATAGTCATTGATATTTGATCACATGATCTCTTCCTCTGGTTTACAGTGTGGCTGGGCAGACTCTTAATCCTCTGTGTTGTTTTATTCAGGAGGTCAGGCTGACTGTTATCACTCTTCAGCTCTCTGCTCTTCTCTAATCTTCACACTGACTTTAGATTTTTCCTAGAGCTCTCCAGGAACAGACTGAAGCAGTGAAACACGACTGAAACGGAAGTTTTGAGGTTGAATATTGGATGGAGTAAACAAACATTTGACAGAGAGTGAAAAATTGTGGTATAACTGTAACTTTAACCCTTTTTGGGGTCTAATATTGTGTTTACACAAGATGTAAACACAATACGCTATGCCAATTTGAAGCAAAGACTGTTTTGCTTATGAATAACTCAATCTGTTTGTGAGTAACGAAAGATGCCAATCTTGCAAAAAGGGGGAGGCTTTCTTCAAAAGCTATGCAAACCTGTTGCCAACAAACAAGGTCCAGCAGAATTGATAATGGCATTGGTATCAAGATACATCTCTCGCTCAGTGTCAACACTGCATGTAATGTGCACATGGCTGTAGCATAATCCTTCATGCAGCCCAGTAGGTGCACCAAAAGTTCTTGGGTTTTTGTCCTTGACAGGCTCAGATTGTTATTTTAAGTGTCTGACAACATTAAAGAATGGATCCTCCTACAAAGATAGAGCTTTTTGTCAAAGATAAGGGGGATTTTTTTCACTACACTGACAAAAGGAAACAGAAGTTATTGATGTACCGCTACGCCGTGAGTCAATTCATATCAGTCACACCTTTATTTCTTCTATATGAGTCAGACTAGTTTTAATTTACAGTCAACTTCAACTTCAATTTCCTCATTATTTCAGGGTTGGTTGTTCTCATATGTCAGTAAAACTCAACACTTCCTTTTAATATCAATGCCTCATTGTGAACAATTTTTCAGATGGGAGTGCCCCTGAGCTCTGAGGTATCATTTCACTTATTTTTGAAATACAGCTGTATCACACCTGAACCTGACTCTTAGTTTCTATCACTATCCTCAGACTTTTGACTCATTAAAAATAATCGTGGGCGTTTTGTGAAGATTCTGTCCTTGCTCTGGGTTAGGTAGTTAAATTTATTGTGTAAACAAAGTGTTATCAGCAGGTGTGTCTACGTTCAGGAGCTTGAAGATGAGCTGAGTAAGGAGTGGAGGGCAGAGAGGGAACACACAGCTTGTAACTGATTAGCTCATCTACACGATCAGCAAAAACTTCTCTTTATAAAAAAAATCAAGGATGTTTATAAAAATACACCTTGCTTGTTTTTACCTTCTTTATAATCCTAACACATTGACTGCACCGTTCGAGGAAGAGTCATAAAGGGTGACACTACTGCTGTCATTTAGATATGTGAATCTGTGTCAGTCAGGGTGATGTGGATGCTTTTCACAACAACAAAATACCACTTGTTGCAGAAGTATCTTAATGTGAAGTTTAACTTTCTAAAGGAACATTTATCCTTCTTCTGGAGAGCAGGAATACTTAATGTCTAAAGTCTACAAGAAACCTGACAATTTCTTTAGCTTGTTGCAGCAGCCATTTTAAAATCTGGACAAGTTTTTCTCAACGAGGTCTATTCAACTCATTCACACTCAGGTTACTAAGGGTTTCTAGTGTTTGCGTTATCTGGTACAATGAAGCAACCTCAGAGTTTGACAAAAGAGAAAACTGCAGTTCCATTAGTGTCCACCAGAGGCTGTCCCCAAAAGTGAGCCAACCACCACAGAGCCCTATGTTAAGATGTCCAACTTAACAGCAGAAATAAACATGATTACAGCCTGGAACAAAATCAGTAAGGGTCTCTGTGGATCAATTCTGTTGCCCTATAAGCGTTTCAAGACTTTGGGTTGGCTAGAAAAGTATACACATTTCCATAATCAGAGACATGATCAGGTTTTCTGAAAGGGTGGCATGTTGCAGCTGCTCATCAAGAGTCCAAAAGTTTTCATCACTCCATCTTGGTGTTTGTTGATTGATGGCTCAAACGTTAGGATGAGTCAGCATTTTTAACATGGCGGCCTCTTTCATATTGGCTGCACAGCATCCAATCAGAAACCAATGGGTGGTGTCACCAGGACTTGTTTTTTAGTCCATGTGGTATCAAACTAAAGCAAATCCCTTAATTTTTTGCCCTGTGAATATATTAGGGATATAGGAAAACATATTTAAAACGTAGAACTAGTTGACCTGGTCCAGTCCATCGGGTTGTTTGGTCTACAGGGTTTTCTAAACTCTGTGGTGAAGAAGCTTTAACCCCAATCATCTGGTCTTTAGGCCCTGCCCCCTGCTCCTCCCCCACGTGTCTATAATGAGCCGTTAATTGGAGGCTTAAACTCCTTGACAACAAGCTGCTGCTGCAAATCTGCAGACATGCAGAGCCCAGGATCCCCAGTAATCCTCTACACATGAGGCACAGAGAGGGTACCTGAGAGCCGGTCCGTGAGAGATTCACCGACTCGCTGCTCACCTGTGGACGACTCAAGCAGGTAGGAATCTCACAGAAAGATTTATCTTTGAGAAAGGACGCAAGGTGGGAAGTTTGGAAAGCTTAAGAATCCTCAGTAGTGCTCTTTGAGGTGTGTTCAGGTGAATCTGTGTGTGATTTGGGAAAATGGGTCAGGATGTTTCAGCAGATCCTGAATCAGGCGGTCAGGACCCCCCACAGGGAGAGAGTCCAGATATAGAGCTTTTAGGAGGCACGTTGCTGGATGTTTCATCTGAACTGCTTCTATAAATGCTGCTGCTGTTTGCTTTAATGGAGAGGAGAGGAGAGGAACTGGGTATCTTCAATAAAACAGGTCGATTCGAAAAAACGTTTGGGTCTGTTTGGTCAGCGGGGCTGTTTTTAGAAGAAGTACAAATGCATTTAAGAATCTATAAAAGGTTTGAGATGGACTTTGGTTTGAGCATTTGTGGTATCCGCTTTTATATTTGGGTGTATGCAGCAAAAACTGTTAGTAGAGCAACAGTAGAAACACAATCCAATGTGATGATATCCAGGCTCCAATCAGCAGTGATCTGACACCAGTTTGTTTTGGGTTATTAACAGATATCTGCATGAAAGAGCAGCTAATGGTTTTATTTTGTAGATCAAATGTTTACATTGAAATGGAGATACTTAATACTGCTGCTAAAGACAATCAGCGTTTTCATTTCCGTGTCTTCCTGACTCATGCAACAACATTTGAAAAACAGCAGAGCACAAGAATGTGGTATAAGGACTTTAGCCACAAACATTTGTTGTAATTTTGTTTTGTTTTTTTTTGGGATATTTGGCATCTTTTAAATTTTCACCCTTGACTGCAAATGGGCTAATTCTTTTCTCAAATACAGAAATATCATGTCTGAGTCTCCAGATTCTTGAATTTCAGCCACAGGCTTTGACAATGCTTAAGTTATTCACCAGATTCAAAACATTTGCATCTCTGCAACCAGTGTAGCCATTTTTCTGCGGCTCAGATTTGCATGTTTTCATTGATTTATGTATTCTCATCTGAACACACATATAGCATCGGGTGGAGAACACTTTACTTTTAAATGTTCAGCTGTAAAAAGCTGTTCACACGTTGAACTCTTTGTTCTATATTTGTAGGATCTGTGCTCCACGTGTCCTATTTTCCATGATAGAAGGATTCAGGGTTTCTGAGTAGGTGTTCACAGAGAGCAAGTACTGTACTCTGGACACAGATCATGTTGACCTCCCTGTGACGTCTCTAAACCTCTCGTTGTTATTTTTAGTTTTACGATTCTCACTCTGGATGTGAATCAGACGGTTGTAAACTCTGTGATCTGAAGTTTGGCTTCTTGCCCGCTCTCGTACTGACTCATGATCTGTGCCGATCAATGATGTTCAGCTTTACTCTCTTTATCTGCTCTCTTCCTCCTTTAAAAGCAGCACGTTGCAGTCCAATATAAGTCCTGATTTCACTTTTCCTCCAATTATTGTCAGTGCGGTTTGACACTTGGTCTTTCAGCTTGTAGAAGATTAAGTCATAGCCAATTTAACTAACAAAATTAAACTTTTTATATTGATATTTTCCCAAGTACAACCAGGGTTTATGAATTCTATTGAGTGTATTTAATGAAAATGAGTCTCATAGAATAAAGGTGTAACCTCAAAATCACACAAGAGATGTACAATTTTAAAACTGATCTAAATTTAAAAGAAGAAAAATATCTGTAATGCTACCTGTAAGGACCCTAATTTTGCACTTATTGCACATGGCTTAAATTTGAATTTATTGTCACATTTGTCAATTTGCAAATTACAAGCTGCACATGAAAAATGTTTTTCACATAAAACATTCACATCTGTCATTGCATATGGCAGCTTTGCACATTTGCTCTGGCATAAAGCAAATTTACTACTTCTTTAATGATCGTGTAAAATTTGCACATTACCCATTACATTTTGTTTCTTTGTTTGTAACTTTGCACATGATAAATGTACCAATTCAACTTTGCAGATGTAAACTAAACAGTACTTTATTCACACGTTGACATTTTAAAACAACATTACAAAAAGCACCATTGCATCATTGCACCTTGCAGTTTTGCATATTCATTATGTCACATTGCAATTTTGCTGATCCATCATTGCACATTTAAACTGCACATATGCCGTCACATTTGGCCATTTTGCAATTTCAGAACTGCACATGAAAAATTGGCCCATCAGATTTAATACATACAAATTCAGCAAAAAGTTATGGCTGTTATATGCAAATCTTGTCTTGCACATGATAGCGCTGCACATTTACTAGTAATATAGCAATTTTGCAAAACTGCTCATATGCCGTCACAACTGGCAATTCTGCACGCAAATTTATTGCACATGAAATATACAGCATGTCTGCTATAGTGCAGCAGTTTTGCTAATAAATTATTGCACATAAAACTGTCAGCTGCTTATGATTGCACATGAAACATAAGGCTTCTATTGCACATGTAATTCGTTAACATGAATATGTTGCACATCTGGAATCACAAGTGAAAAATGCGCACAAATGTATTTTGTTTATCTTGTTATTGCACTGTTTTCTCCCTCTCTAATTCTCACACATTTCATTGGGATTGAATTTTACAGCTGCTTTGAATTCCTCATTAGTAAAGAGGTCCAGAGACTCTTCGCAGTAATGAAGCCATCAGCAGGTCTGGGATTATTCTGGATTATCATTAACCTGCTTAAACATGCAGTGAGAGTCCCTCTGAGACCCTCCACTCTTAAAGACCCACCGAGGCATCATGGGAATTGTGTCCTGACTCTGTAGTTTGTATGTATGAGAAGAGATGGTGAATCTGGGGTCACAGCTGCAGGATTAAAGTCGATCACAGAGTCAGTGAGGATGGATTAAACACTGTCAGAGGTGAAGAGACTGTAAACTCTGTAATCTGAAGAAGCAAACTTGCACAGCTGAAACCGAGCTCATGGCAGATTTAAGAGGATTTGAGAAGTCTGATCGAGAAAAGTGTCTTCTGCAAGTTTTGTCAATAACTGCAGTTCTTGGAGTGTCCACCAGAGGCTATGTCCTTAAATGAGTCTATCCCCATGGAGCCCCATTTTTGTAGATTTAATGTTAATATCAGACATATACATTTGATGTGTTGTTGAATTATTTAAATTTGATTTTGGTGACGTCAGGTGTCTTTAGAGCATTTATTTTGCTGGTTGTAGTCATCACCATGTGGGTTTTTGCTTAAGAGGACTGAAGGGTTAGCAAACATTTGCTGCTTTCAGCTGGTGGTTTTTCCTGCTGAATGTAAGTCTGTATGTTCTGGTGGGAGACTGAAGTTTACTTGTGGCTTCATGGTCGTCTGTGTTGACCCAAAGTCGTACAGTAAAGCCTCATCCGTGTGTTTTTCCAGACACACTCGCCTATCTTTTTGCCGCTGTACAGTTTCCTGAGCTTGCAGTCGTACAGTACAGTGTCCTTTCTGTCTGCTGCACAGGATGTAGGTTACAGTGAGATAAATGAGTCTTTGCTCCCTGCAGAGCGCTGTGGCCTCGATCCTGTCGGTGAATCAGAGGACAATTAATCAATTGTCACACTGTGGCTGCTCTCATTATCACACAGATCACATGATTTATACGATTGGATCAGAACAGAAACCTGCTGCAGGAAATATGACATATTTTAGCAGCTTACCCTGAAAAGTGGAGCTGTTTTAGCTTTAATTTAAGACTTTTGTCCTGGGGTAATGACAGTGAATGTATAGAGGACAACACAATCAAAATCAGAGGCTGAAAAAAGAGTTTGTATGTTCAATATAAGGTTATTTATACAGTGTAATCAAAGCAGAGAAAAACCTTAAAATAGAATCACAGCTCAAATTGTTTCCGATAAGCTGAATTAACAGCAGGAAACTTTGGATTACAGAAATGAAAGTCTGGAAATGGATTTAGGGGATTTCCTAGCTATAGTAAAGTGAAAATGATCCAATTATAGCAAATCAGTAGTAAAGAAAAGAAAAAAAATTATAGGAAGAATTAACTATATAAAGTCTTAAATTGAGATTTTAAATTGAGAAAAAATGTTACCTCTATTTTAGTTTATATTTTTACAATGATGGATGAAATATGCAATCGTAATAATTTTTTTGATTTTGAAAGACATTTAGTTGCCCCAAAATCAGTGTTTTATGACTTCACAGGTGGTCCCAAACACCATTTTATTTTGTGAATATTAGTTTTATTAAAATAAAATCAGAATAATACGAATATAATCTAACATGCAAACATGGCTGTTTCTGATTTTGTGGATTTATTTCAAGATCTTATATTCAAGAGGAAGGCGTGGATTAGCATTTTCCTCTTCTGTGTGTGCGTGTGTGTGTGTGTGCGTGTGTGTGTATGTGTGTGTGTGTGTGTGTGTGTGGTCCACATGGGTGTAAATCTTCTTACAAATCCTCTTTACCTTCCTCTGTCGGACTCACAGACGCTGCGTCTTTGTTTCTGAGCGTCTGAGGACTATTATAAGACGATTATTCATCAGCATCTAAAGCAGATCAGATTTTCACCTCAGTAAAATCAAATCACACTTTTATGCAAAATTACCTGGGTTAAGCTTTGTGTGTCAATAAAAAAATTCTAAAAATCCTCCGGAAAATTCTCTGAGTGTTGTTTGTATTCAGGAAGTTTTTTTCTGTAGCAGAGTAACATGTTTTTACTGACACTCTAAAATTATAATTCAAAGTCTTTTTCATGTTTGTGACAGCAAAACCAAGCAATATTCAATATGGAAACATCCGGGTGTGTTTGAAAGATCAGCTTCTTCTTCAGTGACTCTTTCCAAGTTTATTTGAACACAAGTCATTCTTTAACAGCTTACTTTGTTTGACTCATTTGATTAAACTTCAAAGTCGACACAACGATAAGAAACACAATCAAGTCAATAATGAGCTTGTTGACGGTTTTTGTTGAGTTGATTTGAAGTTGGATGTGCTTTTTGTCAAATGTTTGCTCTGTCTTTGAAGATAAAATGATTAACTAACCAGGAAATAACCTTTATTTAGTATGGATTTGTCCTTAAATGTCCCTGCAGCGACTGTTTTTCATTTACTCAATTCAGACGTTATTACAGCAGCAGAAGACTCACAAATCTCTGCTACCATCCTCCAACAGTCTCAGTATACTTGTTTTGTGGTTTATTAGAAAAATGTATGTAGGTTTTCAAAATAAAGGCACAAATGAAATCAAAACAAAAGAAAAAATAAATAAAAGAGTGTCCAGAGCTCCGTCACAGCCTGATGTGATCGCCTGTTGGTATTACTAAAGCAGAATTTTGACTGTTAAATACTGTAATTAAAAAGCAACAAAAATACAAACAATACGGTTGTTTTATTCTGAAGAATTTTTGGGAGTATTTTTTTTAGAAAGGACAGCTGAAGAGAGACATGAAATGTGGGAAGTAGAATTGTGGGGGTGGGTGCAGCACTGTGAGATTCATAACATGAGAAACATGCAGACTCCTATAGAGGATTTCATCGAAAACTAAACCTCATCATTCGTGGAGCATTAAAAAAGAAAGATGTGTTTACAGTAGTGCTACCGTTTGGATGTTTTATTTTACATTTAAACATGGAGATGCTAATCCAGGTGCTAATTTTGGCTTTGAACTTAAGAAATTTAGGACTATAGGACCAACTTATCTTACCGTCCCTGAAAGAACTATGCTAGAGCAGCTGTTAATCATTTTGAAACGTGGTGTAACACTCTGTTTATGATGTGTAATGATTCATGAAAAAAAAACATATTAAAAAAATGAGGATTTGAACACAATGCAGCCTAATACCATCTTCACATCACCATGGCACATGGAAGTGAAAAACATTTCTATATGGTGTATTTACTTTTTAAGTTTGACCACAGCCCCATTAGAATGAATGGAATAGTTCTTTTGTGGCAACCTCATAAAGTGTCTTTTTTATAGTCTATGTGGTAAATTAAATACACTTTTGAGACACCAGGAAGCTGTGGCACCAGGAAAATAAGATGACGTTTTTATTATTTCTGTCAAATTGTGTTGCCTAAGAGATGACTTAGTTTGCCCTGAGTGACATCACAGGTTATATATGAAACTCCTCCCACAATAAACAAAGCTTGAGATTAGTAAAGTTTCCACACTTTGTTCAAACATTGCACATTTGCTGTACTTTCCCTCATATTTCTATCTACTGGTTCCTCTTTGCATGTTTGTAAAGCATGACTCCTTCATTGTAAAAAAAACTTTTTTGCAGTGAGCTTCAACAAACTCAAAGGTCGAGTGAAGTTTGCACACTGATTAGAGCAGAAACAAAAACTCCATCCACCAAATAATGATCACAACTATTTCTCATAATCTCTTAATCCCTGAGTGATTTTACACATAAACAAAGCTGAAAAGCTGATTAACAGCTTCTTAGCTGTGGAGTTTTACATGTTTGTTTATCTGGTTTTCTGGGTTTCATGTTGATCACATAACATTTTGTTAACTCTCCTCTCACATTCTAAAAAGACTGGAAAAGGATTAGGGCCATTTAATATTATTTACACATAGATAAAGTCAGAACTCTGACATTAAAGTCAGAATTTGGAGATTAAAGTCAGAACTTTGAGGTTAAAGTCAGAATTTTGAGGTTTAAGTCAAAATTCTTGAAAAAAGTCAGAAGTCAAAGGTCACAATTTTAAGATTGAAGCCAGAATCCTGACTTTTGTTTTACAGAGTTCTGCAGTTATTGTTTTGATGTTCAGAGTGTCACTTTGGTTTATGGTGCATGACATGATCTGACCTTAAACTACGAGCTCTCCGAAGTCTGACTTCTTTTTTTAAGGAATAAACAATATACAACCATTATTGGACCTATTTTTTTGGAATAAAATTCATTTAACTCAAATATTATTTCCTTCAGTGGCCTTTATCCTCCTCTGTAAAGAAGAGTCCATGCTGTGTTTATAGTTCAGATCAATTCATCAAAGAAACAGGAGGTTAGTCCAGTTTACTGCGACCTCTCCCAAAGCAAACACAGATAACGAGCGTCCGTCTGTGACCTTTGACCCCTGTGGGCTTCAGAGTAAGTGTGTGCTCAAAGTGTGTTTGTTAAAGATTATCAGGACATTTCAGCATGTTTGAATTCAGCTTTGAGGTTTCATTTTTTAGTGACATCATCATCAGGAAGGAGGCGGGTCTTTGTGTGTGTTATTGTGTTATAATAGATAAGATATGAGGACAAAAAGCAGCTGAGTGACGCACAGATAACCTACAGTCAGCAGCTGTTTAAAGGCTGATAACTGTTTTACTTTGAAAGGTCGGCTGAGAAAATCACCAGTAGCTTTAAGCAAACTGATTTGTTCTATGAGTGAGAGCCACAGGTGCAGTTTTGTCCTGATGTCCCTGAAGGCACCGTGTATTTCACTTGTTTAGATATTTCCAGAACAGCTGCTGTCATCTTCATTTTCTTCAGACTCTGTAATCACCCTGGGCTCATTTCTCCCTGAGCGCTGTCTCACAGGTTTACACTCCCCTGCCTGTCATTGTCATGGTTACAGAGTCCAAAATGGAGCCTGTGTCCCAGCTGAATAAAACATGGAGTCCTGGGAAAAGTAATCACACGTGTCTGTACTGTACATACAGGACACACACACTGAGCATGCTCATAAATCACCCTGGGGACTCTTTGTGCGTGCAGGTCTTTTAATTTCAGCCTGATGTGACATTTTGCTGCAGGAAGGCTTTAATGATGTGTAAATGGGATGTGTGTGTGTGTGTGTGTGTGCGTGTGTGTGTGTGTGTGTGTGACTTTTGTTCCTGTTTGAGATGATCTCAGAGTCCTGATGAGATGTTTTATTAGAAACTGCTCATGTTTGCAGACTCATAGAAACTCTGGTGTCTGTGTGGTTTAAGTGTTTCTGCGATGAGTTTGAACAAAACACCAGGTGTTAAATAATCACTCGTAACAGGTGCTTTCAGTTTCTCTTCCTTCTGTATAATTAAGAAAAAGGAATAACCCATAATGAATGCAGGTTTTCATTTTGAAGTGTGTTCATGTGGATGTTCATCAAAACATTTTTATAAATATCTTTACTTTTCAAGATTTTGTAATTTATGACAACTACTGTAAATATGAATGTCAGACAAAGAATATGAAAATCAATATTTTTAAATAACAGTGGAGTCTTTTAGCTTTTATTGAGGCTGCCTGTCCACTGTAAAGCAGTTTAATACAAAAAAAGAAACCGGTGGTTTTGTCATTATCAGAATTATTCCAGTATTAATGGTGTTCTTGTGTGTTTTATTTCAGGTGTTTATCCGCTGTGAGTCAGAATGAACGGATATGAACCTCCAGCCCTCGCCTCGGGCATCTTTGGCTCCTACAACTCACAAATCAAGTCAGTTTTTAACTCAGTTGAACACTTGTTAGCATATTTGCTAAAACTGCTGAGTCATGGTGGTGACTGTTTAGTCATAGTTGTGTTGTATCACATGTAACTTTCAGAAATTTCTGGAGGAATTAAAACTGGCTAACTTTTCCACACAAAGCTTGGTCGAATGTTTACAGCCAACATTTGACATTTCTGGTGACAAGGCTTGTGTTATAACATGACACCAACAGATTTACAAACTGAATTTTTCATTTTTTACATGATTTCTCTTTATTTTAAGTATTAATTCTTTGTCATATGTGCAGGGTTGTGTTATAACACACAATTATGTTTTTCAAAAGGGGTGAAAAAAACATAAAACTTAAAAAAATTAGCTTTAAAAATTACTGAAAACTGCTTTTAATGATTTTTATGAGCTGAACAATCACAATGCTCACACATTTGACAGCTGGAGAATGCACTTAAACCCCTTAATGTTCAAAAACAGAAAAATAAAAGACTCTTTAGACTTAAGTTTTACATGTCTTATATAGTACACATGGAACAATCTGGTTATCTATATGCTTTACTTTACATACGTGGTGGGTTAAGGTTTCAATTACAGATTGATAAACGTGTTGCAGTCATGTTCCTGTGCAAGAAAACTTTAATATTTAATGAAAGCTGTGACCGTAGATGCTTGATGTTAACGCACACAGGTTTTCATTTAAAGCTTCACTGAATTCACACCGAGTAAGTCTGAAAAAGAGCAGATTCAACTGAAATGAAATTTCCTCTCAAAAAGTTTGGAGAAGATGATTCAGTGAGTTTTATACCATTGCAAAGCATAATTTTAGTCACTTAATTCGTGTCAAAAATACAGAAACGGTTGATGAGACAGGAAACATTTTGTCGTGTGGGTGCAGAGCGTCAGACTGACAGTGAAACCTGAGCTCCGCCCCCTCTCAGGTTCTTTGATCCACTTATTTAATCAGCCGTGCTAATTTCACAAAGCTAACGTGGCTGCAGGCTGCACACAATGAGGTCAGTGAACCAGAGCACAGAGCAGGAGCTGATCCAGGAGCTGATCCAGGGCCATGGTCCACTCAAAGATCTGCACACAAAACAAACAACTTAAATAGTTTCCCTTTTAATAAATAATAGGCACATTTACTACACTTGCGTTTACTTCTTTACTTCTGTGTTTGGATGGTAATAAAAAGTTATTATGAGAATATAAAGAAAAAAATCAGTGTAGAAGACATTATCAATAAGAAACAGTACAAGTGAGGGAAGTAAATCCCATCCTTAAATGAAAACGGTCCAGAAAGACCAAAAACAGAGTGAGAAACTGAGTCCTGGAGATTTTTTTTCTACAAAAAGATCAAATGATTCTGATTCAGGAATTAAAGTGTTTGAGAATATTAATATCAATGTTGAAGTTATTTATTTTGGTGACCTCGTTATTTGAGAGGCTCAAAAAAGTTAAGAATTACTCCATCAGATTTGTGTAATCCAACCAGGACTCCACTGGAAAAAAAAAAAAAAATTCGCCTCACAGGAAGTGATACTTTTTATTTACTGGTGACGATTTAGGCCGAAAAACAAATAGACATAGAGCCTTGATTTAAAAACACTACATTTTACTCTTATTTAATTCATAATTCAGGTATTCATAAACATTTTAATGACTCTAAACCTGAACTCACCTGTAGTACATGTAAACGAAATCTTCAGCTTTATTGAAGTAAAAGTGTAATGTATTATAAAACAGCACGGTTAAACAGCACATTTGGAGTCTGTGTTGTTTTTCAGTAAGTTTTAGTAAATCATCGCTGGAAAAAGTTGGCCTGAATCATTCCAAGTTAAACTTCAACATTTCGACCAGGACTGGATCAACTGATGAAACCAGCAAAAAGATGATGATAAGAAATGCTTTTACCGACATTGAATTAATATTTCTTCTTCTGCGGTTTAAAATAAGCCTGAATGAAGACCATCAGCCCGTCAGTCTGATGTATTTACAGTCAGATCTGAGCCGCACTCGCCCTGCTGTTCACTCTGTCGTCAGCGTGAATCACCCGTGTTAATTATTGATCCTTCAGAATAAAGTGTGAATGTGTGAAAATATCCCGTTTCAGGGTGTCACTCGATCACACAGCAGACATCGAGTACAGACGCCTGCTGTCGCCTCACACAAACGTGGAGCCTTGAGCTCAAAAAAGATCATCAACACAGTAGAAAACAATCCTAAATGATTGAAAAGGAAAAAAAATGTGTCATAAAAAAATGGATTAATTAAACAACGTTAACAAAAGTGAAAACATAAATAAAAAGGTGTTTTTGGCTAAAATGAGGAGATGCAGTCAACAAAATAGCAACACCCATACATTTTTTTTTTTCTTATTTCTGGGGATTGACTACTCACAGTTATTCCCTTGGGTACATGTAGTCCCACATGTTTGAGCCGTCAGCCAATCAGAAAACACATCTGATAAAAGAGGAAACAAAAACACAGTTAGAAGTTTTCCGGGATACTGTTTATTCATTCTTTCTCTGTCCTTCTCTCTCTCCTAGTGGCCATGGCTCTCAGTCTCCTGAGCCCTCCCACCATAAAGCCAAGTCTGGTGCCAAAGCTCTTTATGGTGAGTCCATGTTTTACTGTGCAAACCAAACCCCAGTCCAAAAAGTTTTATCATAACCTTGCAAACAAAATACCGAATGAAGACTTCTCATATCTCTGCACCCTGATGTGTTCTGGCATCCTTTTTATGCAACTTTGAGGATGCAACACAACTTTTATTTGATCATTTGTTAGGTCTCATTATGTGATATGAGTTTTAAGATGTTTGTAATGCATGTTTCTGAGAATAAATGTTAAGAGAAGATCCAAAGAGTGCACTGTGGCGTTTGACTGTTTTATCCTGGATCAATCTGCAGCTTTGATCTGTGTGACCGTGGCTTTAGACACTCTGTTCATCAATATCATGATTCACACTCACCCAGACGGCTTCTCACATCCTATTGGCTGCTCTGTCACCCTTCGTAACCAATCAGAGACAAGCTTGTCAGTGTTGTGAATATGTTCCTGTCAAAGGATGCAGAGAGATGTCAGGACACCCATCTGGTAGAGGATCATGAGGACACATTTCTGATTATTACTGCCCGATTGTGTCATCTTTGTTGTTGTTGTTTTTTTATCCACCCGACCAGGATCAGATGAGATCTATTTCCTGCGCTCGTCTGCTAAACACAAAAAGAAAAGTCAAAGTGAGACGGGTGAATTTTGAGTGCAGTGTGTCTTTCAGGTTTCTTTCTTAGTAACCTGGCTCTTAATTTTTATAAATAAGGAAACAAATCTCTTTCAAAGCAAAAAAGGCTGCAGAAAATGTCTTAGAAACAAAATTCTTCATATATAACAACTCAAAAAAGAAAAATAAGAGCCATGTCACATAAATCCTGTTTTTCTTCTTTAGTGCTGGACTTGCATGTTTGATCCAATTTTATTTTGTTTAAACAGTCTCAAGACTCTTCTAAACACCTTTTTTTCTTGTTTTAGGACATTTAGAGTCAATTTTGGAGAATGTTTTGGCTTTAAAGCTCCAAAGTTGTCAAACCTGAGGTGTTTGTGTGCTGTTTTGCATTGCTCATTGTTCAGAACTCCAGAACTCTCTGTTATCTGATTTTTTTTTGTCAGTATTTTGGACTAACTGTACAATTCCTGGATGTCCCAGTGTGTTAAATAGAGTCGTAGCATCTGCAAAAACAAAATTCTGAGACCCTCAATAACAATCTCTGTTGGGTAATAAGAGCAATTTAAGTCCGAAGGGGTAAGTAAAACCCGGCAACCTCTGGTGTTGAAAGATTCAGGCAAAGTACAAACACAAAAAGTTCACTTCTTTAAGTGACCACTAGAGGCTGACTCCTAAAGTGAGTCAATCATCCATAGAGCCCCATGTTAAAATGTCTCGCTTGATACCAGAAAGAAACATGTTTACAGCTGAGAACAATTCAGAATAAAGCTGTTTGCTTTATTTAAGCATTTTTGTTCATCTACATGTTTCTTCACGTGAACCAAAGAGTAATGAGTGACTCTGGTCGTGTAGGTCCCTTCAGTGTCTCCTTCGACAAATGGAGCCCCAACGACTTTACTCACAGTTTCCGTAAGTTTGGAGCTGTTGAATTGTACCTCGTAAACCCCAACACCTCAAACCCCACTTTACCCTTATGACATGCAACCTCTAACAGACCATCAATAAAGAAAACTCTGTGATGTCTCCTTTCAAATTCAACCGATATTTAAGTTTGAAATCTACAATGTAAATGAAATTTTAAAGCTCATGTATGGAGCTTTTGGCTGTTTATATAAAAGACAGTTAAATTCACATTGATTCCACTTTGTGACCTTTAAAACACAAACAAGGTCACTATAAACTAGACTTATTATTTATGTATGGTTATTTTTTTATGCTTGGAGTTAGAGCCAGGAGGAGAACTGAAGAACTGCTTTTTCAGCTCAAGGCACCAAACTCAGTTCAGAAACTTCCTCATTAGAGCTTTAAAGAGCTGAGTTTTAAAGATAGATCGGGTCGTCTTTAAAAAACAGGAAGCTTGAATTTCAATTTTATATTCAACAGATGATATTTGATGTTAACTTTAATTTATCTTTTCTGTGTTTTGTGCTTTTTTACCCTCTGACTCTCCTTAACCTCTCTTTGTGTGAAATGTAAAGTCTGCATAAATGTTTTTTAGCTCTGCTGGGAAGTTTTTCATCCTCACATATAGAAAAATAAAGTTAACATGTTAAAAAGAATAATTAAAAGGTAAAATTTTTCATCTTCATAGTTGTCAGAAATTAAGTTTGTTAAATGAAATAAATCATCAGTAAAATTATTTACGGGAAAGTAAGAAAAGTCACATTTGATTCGTTTATCACAGAAACAAAATATAAAAAACTAAGATAAAATGTCTATTTTGCTGTTTTCCTCAGAACAAAGAAGAAATTTCACCAAAACCAGCATCAACAGCCTAACGGACACTTCGCAGTATCATGTGGAGGTGAGAAAAAATCTAAAGACAATCTCAGGGGTCGAACTCAGAAGTTTTCTAAAATCCTGCGGTAGTCAAACTTTGTGTTGAGTTTCCTTTATCTAAAGTAGAAAAACAGCGGTTTAGGGTTGAATAAAATCCCTCTTACTGTGACTGTTATCGAAAACCCAAGAGACTGGCAAACAGAGCAGCAGTAGTGTTTTATGTTGATTTTATTTGTTTATCTCCTGTGTGATATCCAGCACCTGACGACGTTTGTGTTGGACCGTAAAGACGGGATGATCACGGTGGACGATGGAATCCGTCGCCTCCGTCTGTTGGACGCTAAAGGGAAAGTTTGGACTCAGGAGATGTTGCTACAGGTGGAGGAGAAGACGGTCAGCCTCATCGACCAGGAGACAAAGGTCAGCTTTGTCTTATTCTGTTACTTTGTCATTTTCCAAGGGACATTTCTGGTGTTTGTCTGAGAGTAAACCCTGAGTTTTTCCTAAAGGATGTTTTATTTACGTCAACCTATTTCAGAACGAGTTGGAGAATTTTCCCGTATTGACGATCCAGCATTGTCAGGCGGTGATGAACGCCTGCAGCTACGACTCAATCCTGGCTCTGGTGTGCAAAGACTCGGGTCAGAACAAACCAGACCTCCACCTTTTCCAGTGTGATGACATCAAGGTAAGAAGCCTCTGATTTGGCTCAACAGTCCAGAGATCTCATGGGGTTATTGTCACACTGTTTAAGAAACAAGAGCAAGGAATCTAGTTTGAAAGCTGTTTGTTTATAAGACAAAAAAAGTGACGAGATTTCATGTAAATTCTTGTGGGCCGAGAAAAGAGCCCTGTGGTACACCTGAGCCCATTCATAAAAGTAAATAAACACCAAAAACACACTTTAAAATTAATTAACTGAGGAGAAACCTGCACAAAACTGTAAAACACTGTTGATAGAGGATATTATAGATGTAAAGTGTTGTTCTCCACCAGGCCAATCTGATCCACGCCGATATTGAAAGTGCCATGATCGATGCCAAAGGAGGCAAAGTGAAGAAAAGACCAGAAGCACTCAAGTAAGAACCAATCATCACTCCCATATGAAGGTTGTATTAGCCTGCTGAAAGCTGATTGGCCGATCCATTTCTTCTTTCTTTTCTTCAGAATGATTCTTAAGAGCGACGGGATCATCCCCCCTCCTCCCGCTGCTCCCGCCCCCGAACCACCAGCGTCGTCCAATCTGGTCGACGTGAAGAGTCGAGCGGCTGCCTGGTCAGCCTGGACCAACGAGCAGCAAGATTGTGAGTGAGCTAAATGACAACATTAAGACAAATGGTTGTTAAACTGCAGATGGTGTCAATAGTTTTCATTCATACTGTTTGTTTCTGTCCCCAGATGAGAAGCAGAGACAGTTGTCTCTCGAGGACGGCCCCGTGGAGATGACTGCAGCCCGGGTGGACCGAGACGTGGTGAGCCTCCAGGTTTAGACTGATATGAGAGCAGCTGGTGCAGCCGCTGAGTTTAAATCTGAGGTCACTGTAGTTCACAAAACAATAAAAACGAGACTTAAGCTGATTGAAGAACGCAGGTTTTATTTGGATGTAATCAGAGTCCTGGAAGCTTTGAGGGAAAATCCTGTTACATAATGAAAAAAGTTCAGATATGAGCGCCGTGGGAACGCCGACCACTGATCACGTTTAATCATTTAATTCTGGGAATACTTTAAACATTACCCAAACCAATAAAAAACACTAACATGCACTAAAATGTTTATTATTTTTTTGGCAGCAAATCCTGAACCACATCCTGGACGATATTGAGTTTTTCGTCACCAAACTTCAGAAAGCAGCTGAGGCATTTGGGGAGCTAAGCAAGAGGAAGAAGAACAAGAAGGGGAAGAAGAGAGGGCCGGGAGGTGAGCTGTGACTCTTTTAATTTATCTTATTTCTTAATAGAGCTTTTGTTTCTTGAGTTTTGTGTCAGTTTTGATTCATTTTGTAACTGTTTTTTCACATTAAAATCTCACATCATGTAGAGTTTTGACCCAGATGGGGGAAGTAAAATTAAGGTAGTTTGTAAGAAAAACTGCATAAAGTGAATGAGAAGTCTCCATTTATCTCTTCTGAGGATGATTTCTCATTTTTGTCCACCAGAGGGGGTCCTGACTCTGCGCTCCAAACCTCCTGCTGAAGAAGAGTTTATCGACTGTCTGCAGAAATTCAAACATGCCTTCAACCAGCTGGTACAAGTCCCTTTCATCTTCCTCTGCACTGAAACAAAGATGTTTCATTTTATTTTCAAATATTAAACCTGGACTCTGACCTGCAGGGGAAACTAAAGGATCACATTCAGAACCCGAGCGCTGTGGATCTGCTTCACTTTCTGTTCACACCTCTAAAGATGGTACAAAAAAAAATTAACAATCATGATTAAAGAAGTTGGTTAATTCATCAAAAGTAAAGTTGCTACTTTGTGTTTCCCCTGCAGGTGATTCAGGCGTCAGGCAGTGTGGATCTGGCTCGGAGTATCGTGGTTCCTCTTCTCACCAGAGAGGCCATCGACTTCCTGCACGGCACAGGGACGGCTGAGGAGAGACACCTGTGGGTGGCACTGGGAGACGGCTGGACCAAGTGCAGGTGAGAAAACAATGAACTAACTTTGTCCAAAGAGTAAGGAATTTAAATTATTTGGCAGATGACTTCTCTGTGAAATGCAAAATTGCCAAATCTTCTCTGCCACTGCCTAACAACCCATTTTACTTCTGCTGTTGACTCTTGTTTTGAGCTTCTGGTACTTCAAGGTGCTGCCAATCAGGTGCTTGATTTAGTCTTACAATCCATAAAACTACACCAAACAAGAGTCAGTGTCTGAATAAGCCGTTTGGCATTGGCAGCGAACATTTGGCAAATACTGACACTTCTCATCACAACTCAATCAGCCAATACTGGCATGAGAAGTGTGTTAGTATTTGGTTATGAGCACTCTGTTAGATAAAAGTGGCTAAATATCATCATGTTCCTCTGCAGGTTGGAGTGGCCCAAGGATCACTACTTCCCCCCCTGTGTCCTGAAGTTTCGGGATGGTTGGGAGCCTCCGCTGCTCCCTGCATCTGCTCCATCCAGAGAGGAGCTGAACCAGCTCGCAGAGAGTCTCGCCAGCGCCGAAATCCATAGACACGAGGAGCTGAGGGCCCGACTTAACCAGGAGGTCTGGATCTGATCTGCCTGTACTTTGATTGTATTTTTAGAGACACAGACAAATCTCTAATCTAATGAGCGACTTGTTGTGTGTTTTGACGCAGACGGTGGTGCAATCATTCCCTCCTGCAGACGGGTACGCCTTCAACTCTTCCAACAAACGCTTACACATCCTGGATCAGGACACCGCTGTGGCTGCTTTTAAACACGCCGTCAGCCGCCACGTTGACCGGTAACCTTGAGGTCACATGACGCCCTGGAGAACTGATCCCACTGCTTTAAACTTCACTAAGAATTAATCTGATTAATCTGTGGAGGAGGAAATGTGACTTATACAGGGGGAAAAAAATCATCAATACCTGAAGAAACAAGGCACAGAGAAATAAAGAAATCATAAAAACAACTTTTTTCACTAGAGTCACAAATTTACCCCACAAAAACAGGCTTATGGAAATTTTTGAAAGTCTGATTGTAGCAGTGACTGATTCTGTTTTCATTCATTTATTTTTTATTGCATTATTAGATCATGTACTGATTATTTTTTTGTGTTTGTTTCTGAATTGATGACTTATTGGATCATTAAGTCACATTTCTTTCTCCATGTAAACACTCTTCTAATCTGGTTGCACTCTTTTCCGTTCCTTTTCCTGATTCTGATTAACATTTTTCAGATACTCTTGATTTAAACTCCTATCATTCGAACTAAGAATCTATAAAAATGTAACTTTTCTTCTTCTACTGATTGAACTTCTTACTTTTTATTTGGTCTATTTCATATCTGAAACCCTAAATTCTAACTAACACTTCTTGAGTTGGATCTTTGAATTTTCTGCCTTTAACTGGCTGTAAAGTTGGGACACTTCTCCATGGCTTTGAAGTCAAAGAAAAGTAAATGTTTGAAGTTCCAAACTCTTCATTATGAAGTCATTATTAAACACATGGACATCATTTTTAAAGTGTGTTTGCTCCGTAAATCACTTTTTATTATTTATGGATGGCAACATATTTCAAATGTATTTTCCTATGGGTGTGTTATTGTTGGAGTATTCATTGACAAGGACTGGTGCTTTGATTGGTCGGTTCTTTTTCAGAAGTTTTGACGCCGATAACAGAAGCCAACAAACTTTGTTTGCCAAATCCAAATACGACTTTGTGGCGAGAAACAACACAGAGCTGTCAGTGCTTAAAGACGAGGTGGTCGAGGTAAACTCTGGTTTTATTCATTTTATACATGGATCCCTCTGTTGATGCTGAGCTAAAGATCATAGCAGCATGTTTTTTCAAAAGACACTTGAAAAACAAATCATAGAGATTTTTTGTTCAGGAGAAGTGCATGCATTTTATTCCTCTAACCAACAAACAATATGATATGTATGGGTTTTTTTAATATATATTTTTGTGATGATTTATTTCTTAATTCATTGCTGTTATATTCATCCATTCAGATTCTTTCATTTTAACACTTAAATGAACTACCCAAAGTCAAACCAATACATCAAGAGGATCCAGAAGTAAAAATAGAGAGTTACATTGAATAGGTTAAGCTTTGTACTACTACTTCAAAACATTTTAAGTATGATATCAAAAATAAAACCATCATTTCATGGAAGCTACAGAGAAATTGAAAAACACACTCAAGTTTGCAATACATCAAGTTTAAATTCAATAAGAATTCTTTCATCAATGCCAGTCATATATTGCTTAACCTAAGTTATTGTATAACCAATAAAAACTCACACCTGCTCTGTAACTCTATGTTTTAATGTGTTGTTTAATCCCCTCACCCTCATGTGTCAGGTGATCGATGACAGGAAGCAGTGGTGGAAAGTCCGTAACGGCTGCGGGGCGTCAGGCTACGTGCCAAACAACATCCTGGAGATCACCAAAGCCGTGGACATCTCAGGGAGAGGAGAGCCAATCTACAGCCACACCATCCAGGTAGCACACCTGAGGGGCTTCAAAGCTGACCCCTGAACTCCTCAGAAATCACTTCATTAGTTTCATTTCCTCTGTCTCATTTTCATTTATCCTTACCATCAAAGCTTATGATGCCAAAGAAAGAGTTTGAGTTGTTTAAGGTACGACAAGATGTGATGAGTGTTTTCATTTTCCAGACGTTTCCTTAGTAGTTTTTTTGAAGAGTCCCCAGTGTCTTGCCGTGTGTTTTTACAGAAACAGTCTCACATTCAGGGCTATTTTGAGGGTTTGTCCATGAAAACGTACCCCATTACAAGATGCCCTGAAATACACAACTTTTTTAAAGTTTCTGTTATAAAATCTTTTTTGTTGGACCTTCCATCTCGTTTGTATGCCAAGCCCAGCTTATCTGGTCCTGGTGTCACCAATTAGCTGCAATTGACTTATGCCAAAGAGGCTCAAAAACATCACAAGACAGAGTCTGAAAAGGCATCAAATAAAATCTC